>JAMQGT020007056.1:0-24886 GCA_024447675.2 Pterophyllum scalare
AAGTTATGTTACAAAAACTTTTTTATGCAAACACTGGATAAGCCAAGTTTAAGTTTTTTGCTAATTTCCAAGCTAGCAAAAAACTTAAACTTCATTCTTTGTGACTAATCAAAGTATCAGGCATTACCAGTCTGCTTAAATTCTTCTACATACGCAAGGCAAGATGGGAAAATAAAACTCCCTCTCACACCATGAGAGTAAGGTTGTAACTAAGGGGTTTCCCTGCATTTTAGTGGTTCCTATATACAGTGGGTAAAATAAGTATTGAACACGTCACCAATTTTCTAGTGCTACTGACATGAAATTTGCACCAGATGTTGGCAACAACCCATCCAATCCATACATGCAGAGAAATCAAACCCTAAATGTCTGTAAATCAAGTTATGTGCAATAATGAGAAATGACACAGGAAAAACATATTGAACACATGAAGAAAGTGAGGTGCAAAAAGGCATGGAAAGTCATGACACCAGCTGAAATCCATCAATAATCAGAAAGCAACCCTGACACTTAAACTGTGTCCAAATTCAGGGGCCACATCCTTTGAAGGACCCGACCTATGTAGACTGGGTCCTTCACAGCCCATGAAGACCGCAAAGGCTGAAAGTGAGCGGCTGTGAAATTGGACGGTCTAGCCTTCATATCAGCATCGCCTGCCCTCACCTCAACCTAGCTCATGTCGCCTAGCAAACATGACAATGCGAAGCACAGCTGTGGAAAATAAGCTGTTAAAATGGAGCTGAACTTTTGCTCCATTTTTGTGGTTTAATTTTAATTCTTTTAATTCAAAATAAGCTGTTAAAATAAGTATGACACGTTTCAACATCAAGCAAAACAGTTGAGCAAATGATTTATTTCCAACTATATTAACAGCTCTCTAGTAAGACATTAATGTTGAATAAAACTATACAGTTATGATGCTTAAATTTAATTTCAGCTAAACCGATTTGCTCAGGAACAAATGAAGCACTGAAATAAACCGAACATCAGCTGTTAGAGATCATATGAGTGAGTTATATCTGTGTTTTCCTTCCACTCAGCAGTGAAAGCCAGTGGAGGATCGAAAAGGATGCGGCGGGAGTCGTCGGGCGTTCTCTGCGGGTATAGCGAGCCTCGATAGCCCGGTCAGCTTACAGCTAGCGAGGCAAGCTGCTGGTAGAGCTCTGAAAACGTCTGAGCACTTTTTGCATCCATCCATCCATCCACCCATCCATCCATCCATCCATCCATCCATCCATCCATCCATCCATCCATCCATCCATTCTCTTCCGCTTATCCGGGGCCGGGTTGCAGGGGCAGGAGGCTAAGCAGAGAAGAGAAGCCCAGGCTTCCCTCTCCCCAGCCACCTCCACCAGCTGATTCAGAGGGACCCCAAGGAGTTCCCAGGCCAGCCACTTTTTGCAATTAAGCGATAACTTGTTAAAACGAGCTGATATTTGACATTTATACATTTACATTCTTGCCTGAAAGCATCTTAAAAGTTTATGTTGTGTCACAGAAGCAGTCATATTTCAAACTTTTTGGCCACTATTCTCCACCATTGTTGTGTTTGAGTTTTGATGCACAATGCATCATGGGATATGGTAGGCCACAAAGGATACACTGGACCTGTCCTTCGTCGACCACATTTGGAGGAGTCTTTGAATTTGGACAGCCTTCATTGCCTCGCTGTGGTGTTATTGGACTACAAATGTGGCCTTCGAAGGATGCAGCCCCTGAATTTGGACACAGCCTTAGTGTAAGTTAATATCAGCTGGTTCAGTCCCAACTGATGGCCTATAAAAAGGTGTCTCATTGCCAAGGTGTCACATAAGAAACATCCCACAGTGAATTAAACCAGTGAGTTCTCTCAAGACCATCACAACCATATTATTGTGAAACATATTGATGGCATTGATTACAGAAAAATTTCTAAACTACTGAAGGTTCCAGTGAGCACTGTTGGGGCCATAATCCAGAAGTGAAAAGAACATCATTTCACCACAAACGGGACATGACCTGCTGCTCCACACAAGATTTCAGACAGATGATTGAAAAGAATTATCATTATATAATTATTGTGGAGAGTTACAGAAAGACCTGGAATCAGCAGATACAATTGTTTAAAAGAAAACAGTAGGTAACTGTCATGGCCTGTATGCACGCTCACCATGCAAGCGTCACTGCTGAAGAAAAAGCATGTTGAAGTGTGTTTAAAGTTTGCTGAGCAACAATTAGACATGACTGTGAAATACTGGGACATTAAAGTCTGGTCCGATGAGACCAAAACTGAACTCTTTGGATGTCATAATATACACCATGTTTGGAAGTTAAAAGGCACTGCATATCACTGCAAAAACACCTTACCAACTGCGAGGTTTGGAAGCAGGAACAATCTGGGTGGGGGGCTGTGTTACAGCATATGCCATTGGCATGCTTCATATAATTGAAAGAAGGATGGATGGAAAAATGTACCGAGACATGTTTGATAAAAATCTGTGTTTGTGTTTGGTTGATAGTATTGGAAAGCCTGTTTACTTCTCCATAAAATGTGCACTTTTGTAAGGAAAATGCATTGGTGGTTTTATCAGCGACTACCTCCACAATTTGAGAGTGGAGAGGATGGAACAGCCTGCTTGCAGTCCTGACCTCAACCCCACTGGACACTTGTGGGATCAGCTTGCACATGCTGTTCCCGCCAGAATGACCAACACAGCCACACTGGCTGACTTGTGACAACTGCTGGTTGAAGAACGCAATGCCATCCCACAGCAGTGTGTGACCAAGCAGGAGACCAGCATAAGGAGGAGGTGACTGCTGTTGTGGCTGTGTGTGGTTCTTCCACATGCTGCTGGGGCCCTTGTTTGTTAAATGAATAAATTGTTAAACTGCAAATTTATCTTGTTTCTGCAGACTGCAATCATCCAATCCAATAAAAGACACCAAACAAGAGTCAATAGCAGAATAAGCTGTTTGGCATTGGCAGAGAAGATTTTCATGAGCAACTCCCACATACTCAACTTTGCAGCTCAACCCACAAATGTGGTTCAAATTAAGGGGAAATAATCAGGCTTTCCAATGATATAAGATATATTTCCACGAAGCATTGTTACAAAAAAAAACAACAACACAAATTTGCTTACTTTCTGTGATAAATTTATATAGGAATAAAGTTGTATATAAATTTCCATTATACTAGTTAGTGAGTTAATGACACTGGCAACCAACTTATTGCCCATTTTGAATTTTTCAGGAACTATACGGGACAGCTCTTAAATATAGTGATGGGTTTTGAACATTTGATTAAGTTTTTAATCACTTATTTCCCTCCACTCTCACAACCAAAGCACATTATAAACCTGCAGAGTTTTAAAGAAGTGTAAAGATTATTTCCCCTGAAACTTGAATGCTGATTTCCTTTCTTTTACATTAGTCTACTTCAGATATTACACATATAGCATAAACATTTCTTCTTTAGAAAATTGCACAGCTTGAATTATTACAGAACATGTAAACACATTGTCTGACTTCCTGAATGCCCCACTTTCTCAGAACTGTGTGCTGTTGTTTTGTGAAACGCTTACTTATGAATGTACCAAATCTGTCAAATGTTATTTGGATACAATGTAGAAGTTAACAAATAAATGGGATTCAGACGATACTTCAGAATAAAGTTTGTAGCTCGGGTTTAGTCACTCAATGTCAATCAGAAGCGGAATGTTGTTGGTTTACATCGATTGAGCTGACAAACATCTATAAAACACAGATCACTTTGCCCCACCACTGATGCTGGATGTTGATTACATTTTATTATTTTGCACAGTGTGGTCTGAAGAGACAACATGCTCATTCAAAAATGCACAAAAAGTGGCATTTTTTTCTATCACTTGTAAGACAAATATATTTTATTTCTAACTGTTAAAAGAGGCGCATGGATTTTTTTTCAGAGATCATGAGGTGCACACACAAATGTGCGCACACACACACACACACACACACGCGCTCAGTAAAATGGATTTTGCAAACTTTTCTCAAAGTTTCCTTCTCTGTGAAGGGAACCCACAGGAAGTGAGTGGTTATATAAGTCGTCTTCTCTTGAAACACAACATTAATATTTTCCTAGTTGATAATTTAAAAAAAATTGGGTCTGTGTCTTTTCTCTGAGAAAGTCACAAAGCGGCTTGTAGTTAATTGCCCTACACCTTTGATATAGCAAAAGAAAAAGAACATACTCAATATTTTACCCAAACCATAATCTTCTTTAACTTTAACAAAAAGTGTTCTTCTTCTTTTCTAAATCAGCTAACCAGAAGTTAGACTCAAGAATTTAACCCGGAGTACTCTTTGAATACTTCCCAATGACCACAGCTTCCTGCGAAGTTCAGGAACTCACCACAAGAAATTTTGCTTCCTTAAAAGTTTTTCACATGAAAACAAGTGAAAAAAGTGAAATGGTGTAATTCATGATATATTATTTCTACAGGAGTTCAGAGGAGCAACAGCTTCCCCCACTCCATGTGAAAAATTCCATTTTCATCTATGCTACATGTATATATGGATACTAATGCTTTGTTATCTTGGGATGAGCTTCCTGGTCTGTTTGGGTCAGTTTCTGGTAATAAATTGTGATGTCAAGTCAGCAACATGGCATCAGATTAACGTGAGCGCTTGACATGAAACTGTAATCACACAGAAAAAAGTTTTAAAGGAAGCAGAATTAGTCAGTGAGGGTTTCTTCCACTGAAATTCACAGTATTGTTCTGTTTTGATAAATTAAGCCTCTTTTGCACTTCATAACCGCATGTCAAACTGTCGTTCTAAGAAACAACAAAAAAAACGTGTGAAGGCATCTATCACCCACGCCTCCACAAAACGCTGACATTTTAAACAAGCAGCAGCAAGAAGATGTGCAATCTGTACCCAAACTGCTTTTTTTTGGAATTCATCTCTCATATTCAGCTGAGCTTACAACAAATATAGTCATAAAAACACGAAGTGATTTAAAGATTACCACCTCAAAGAAAAGTCGGAGAACAAAAAGGGAAAATTTAGAAATTAACTAATGTAAAAACAGCTCAAAGGTCGGAATTACAACATTTGATGGGAGTAGCTTATATATATATATGTATTTAGTGTTCCTCTACCTCATTAATTTATATATATTTTCATATAAAAATTGACATATGCAATTGTATTTAAAAAAAATCAGTTTTCTTTATTAAAACATGTAAGATTTGCTGCATTTATGGCTTCAATTCTTCATCATTTTTATTGTTCAGATCTTAAAGCTGCTTCTCTGCACCGCACGCTCGCTGCTGCTTCTACGGGTCACCTCTACTTTTGCACCTTTGCATTGCTTCCTGTTCATCCTCATTTCAGACCAAAGTTACCACATCAGCAGCGTGTTTCATCTGCAGAAGTTTCTGGACTGTTTTGTCTCTTTTGTCTAACGTTGATGTATTTATGGCCGAGGTTTTGAGTCGCACTCACCGCTGAAAATCAAAGGCACTCTTTTTTTTTTTTTTTGTGCGTGTGTGTGCACTAAAGCACAAGTCACAAGGACATAACCTGAGGAGCAAATATAGAAAAGAAAACCAGAGTACAGTTTCAAACAAAAAAACAAACAAAAAAACTGCACACTAGTAAAGATTAAACCTCAGCAGGAACTAAAACTTCATCCTCATCCATGGCAGCGGCTCACCCTACATGACTAAAGTTCATTTGTTAGTTCCCTTTTAGTTTTAGGAGAGTTTTTCCTTAATGAAATAATCACATTTAAGAGCGCAGTAAAAAAAAAAAACACCTTTGGGATGGTTTAGCTCATTTACTACAACTAAATGAAGGAGTTCTACTTTTTTCCAATTACAAAGTAGATTTCCAGAGTGAGCCTCAAACAGAAACACAGAAATACAGAGCATCCCTGCATGCTGTGGGTATTTCACAGGTGTCACAGAACAAAGTCTCTGTGAAGTATCCACAGCTGAGAGGTTCAGATTAGTATTTCCTTTAAAAAAAATTGGATATAAATAGAAACCAGTAAGTTTGGACAGTAGAAACCCACACCTGAAGGAATAAAGAGATTAATTGTAGCGTACCTGTGGAGGCGCTGAAGAAGCAGCAGCAGAGCAGAAACACAGCGAGGGTGGCAGCAGGAGCCATCTTCTACACTGTTCTCATCACATTCAGCTATAACAGCAGTCACTTTCCATCGAGGTTACTTCCTGTCACATATTTTATGTGTGTGTGTATGTGTAAGCCAGTGTGCGTGCAGGGGCATGCTGGTTTTGAAAGGAAGTGATCCAAGAGGCCTCATCTACTTTCACAGATAAAGAACAAAGCAAGCAAAGCAAATGTCACACTTAGATGGCAGACAGTTCTTCTTTTTTTAGGTTTGTTGCTTCAGCAACTATATATATAAATATAATCTGTGATCTCAAGTTAGAGATATCCAAAAGGTAACCAGGAACTCAAACACTGAGCTACTATAATTTAGGTGGTAACACGTATTTGAGGTCATAAAATATAATTTTTTAATGTCTTTTTGTCTGCTACATTTCACAAACCTGCCCATCTACTTGTTGCTTTCTTGTTGTTCCTCATTGTTTTCTATATAATTAAAAGCAGGGCAGCATAAACATGCCATTGTGAGCTCATAAGCTTAAATGTTGTCCTGCAGTTACACGGTCAGAACGCTGATCATGTCGAGTTTGAAACATCTCACCTCTGAAGGTCGGACATGACGAAAGGTCAGAAAGCCACCGTCAGCGCACACGTTTTTTCCTCTCAGCCTGACAGTAACGCAGCAGTCAGCGACACTCATATGAACGAGAGCCGTGCACTGACCGCATGTTGCTTTTGCGCTGCTGCCTTATCACAGGGGAGAGTGTACACCTGTTACAGTAAGTCAGCCTGTGGTTCCCAAACACAAACCTGAGAACCTCAGAACTGTAGCTGTGAATTCATGAGGCGGATTTTAGTCCATTTTGTCGTTCTTCTTGATGGTTCACTCGTCCGTTTGTTGTCCCGTTTTCTGGAACTGAAGCGAATGTGATCAAGTTTTGGTTTTCTCTTTTCTTTCTCATGAGACAGAAAAACATTCACAACTGAACCAGAGCGATATGCCTTTCCTTTTACTTCAGAGTGGTGGGCCAAGCGCTAAAACCACATTATCCTACTTCTCCCACAATGCTCTGGAACTCAACAACCACTTTAGTTAGACCCTATCTGCCTGATTCCTACAAGACACAAAGGTAGCAAGTAAAGTCTTTAAACACATGCACGCACATGAACACACACAAATGTAGTTTTATTGCTTTTTCATTTTTATCTATCCTGTGACAAATACGCAAAACACTACTAATGTATGAAAGGAAATATTGAATATTAGTAGACTTATTTTTCAAGCATACTGGGCATATCATCTAAAAAGAATAAGTTTCAGCCCCCCATCTACAGCTGATGCACTAAATGTTTAATTAACCAATCATAAGGTGACTCAATGCGCCTCTGTCCCTTTCAGACGTGTGCAAAGCAACGTCTAAGTATCACTCTGACTTTAACATCAGCAACTGGACTCTTTCCAGTTTAATGAGATGGTTTTTATGTATTAAAAACAGTTCTCTGTGGCCACATGTGCACTGAGTGTGTGAGCTGTGAGAACCTTACCTGTAGACGTTTGATAACTGGGCAACAATGTACCACTTCTCACGTGTGGTTTGACACCTCGCTGCAGAGACTCATCGCATGTGAAGCAGGAGGAAACACTTTGTAGCATTTTCTCTAAAACCCTGCAGTCTAGACAAAACTCTTCTCCTGTATTTCGCGTCGTACAGCAACGCTAAGCTTCTTTTGGTTTAGGTGTTAGTACCCTAAACCTGTTCCTTTACCAGCTGTGATTGCGTGCACACACGCAAAAAGCAAAAATCTGTGTCGCACAGAAATGTCAACATTTTAATTATTTTTCGCCACGGTGGTCAACTGAGGATGTTTAGCTCCAAATGAGGCAGTCACACCAACGTTCATGGTTAACGTGTGACGGGCACTATTAGAGCGGTTTGTTTTTGTTCCACCGTTATTAAGAAGCACTTTGAGTTTCATGTTATCTGTATTTATATAAAGTGCAGCTTCTAAGGTTAAGTTGTCCACAGGGTGGCACCGTGGCGTTACACATGCATGCATGTACTACAAATACATTCTACAAACAGAAAGAGCCTTCATAGTATTATCATTTAATATTGCATAAAATATGAATTTATTCTAAAAGTGTGTATGTGAGGAGCTGGATGAACTAGATTAAAATTACATAGCCTCTCATAATGAGAAGCCAGTAGGTTTGGATCATATTAATCAGTTATAAGCATTTGTCTTGAGTTGTTACTTTGTACGACTGTGTGGTTGTTTCAGTCTAACCTCTGAAGCAACTGAGATTTCCTTTTATTTCTATACAGGTCACAGTTTATACTTTTGAAAGGGTAAAAGCTGCAGAATCAATCCCCACAACAGGCCATTAACATTAACTTACAAAAATGCTTGGGTAATTTTGCTTTCTCCAAATTTCTTTAAAGAAAAGCTGTGCTTTATTATGTTATCACAAACGATTAATTAACTTTATTTAAACAGTCATTTTTTTCATTAACTGTTTTATTAAATAAAGGTGTAGTTAGGGTTAGAAACTATTATCAAAATTCAACCACAGGACACAACCCAGAAGTTTAGTGTGATGTGGACTGGACAGCAGAGGCCCTGGTCTGATTCTTAGTTGCCAAAAATGGTTTCATATATCACTTTTCTCCATCACCTCTCTGCTGGAGGAGGAGCCTGAGCTAGTGCATGAGGTAGAGAGATATTGGCAGGAAACAGTGCTGTAAAAAAGTATTTTACCACTCCGTATTTATTTATTTTTTTAATATTTGTCACACTTACATGTTTAAGATCACCAAGCATTTTTTAGACCCAGCCTAGTCTGGGCTTAAATCAGATTGAGATGCTTTGGCATGACCTTAAACAGGCCGTTAACACTCATAAACCATCCAATGTGGCTGAATTAAAACAATTCTGCAAATGCTTGAGCGCAGTTCTTGCTGCCAGAAGGTGTCACAACCAGATGTTAGGTTTAGGGGGCAGTTACTTTTTCCTCACAGGGCCAGGATAGTTTTTTTCCTTAACAATGAACTTATCATTTAAAAACTGGATTTTGTTTTTTTCTCTAATTATCTTTGTTGTATATATTTGTTTGATGATCGGAAACACAAAAGTGTGACAATGTCACGGATCAGGCGGGAAAGGAGGATCCCAATGCAGAACTCCGGGAGGACGCAAAGTGCGTTTGTTCACAAAAAAACAAAAAGACACCAAAAGTACTCTCCCAGGGAAGAACACAGGTTTGGGAGAGGCTCGGCTGGACCAGGGGAAAAAACACGCAGGAGGGACACCACGAAGAACAGAAGAAAACAGAGGGCTTAAATACACACAAGGGCTGATGAGGGAATAGGACACAGGAGGGTACAGCAGGTGCAGCAAATAAGGCATATCACAGGGGGAAGCAAAGCCAAACACAAGACATAGGGAACACAGGAATATCAAAATAAAACAGGAAGAGACAGGACCAGGAACATCACAGGGGGGAAACACCAGGGACCAGAGAAAACAAGGAACCAAAACTGGGAAACATAACTGAAAACACTGGGCCACAGGCCCAGGACCATGACAGACAAATATGCAAAATATTAAGAAATCAGGAAGGGGGCACATACTTTTGCAGCACTTTACAGTCAGGTATAGTTAAAGGATATTGTTGAACCTTCAACTCCACTTATTCAAACATTTAAGTGAGGGTGGGTGTGTATGGATTTGAGCCTCTAAAGAAAATATAAAATAAATCCAAACTTATGTTCGCAATTCTTGTTTTTTGAAGTCATTAAAGGTACAGTATGTACATTTTTTTGGAGGTTATTTAAGAGAAAAAAGAGTGCTGTCACCGCTTGTCACTGTTTCACCTAATCATGCTTTTCTGTATGAAGCTAAAGACCGGCCACATAGGTAGTAGGTCTTAAAAGTTACTTTTAATTGAAATATCACAAATAGCTCTTTCAAACTATATACGCGCATGACAAAAACCTGGTTATAAGCTAACATTAGTGTCCTAAAATCACACTTTCCCTCTGATAAACAATTTGATTACAGTCTCACATCGAATGAGAGTTTATTTGTTAAACGTCCAAGTTCAGTAATGTGGGATCCACTTCAAAAACAGTCTCACTAACACCACTAAGGGGCAGATACAGCAGGCTTAGTGACAGAAAAGTTCAGTTATCAGCGGCGGATGAGTGGGAGGGGTTAATATGTAGCGGTTTGTGCTAGTGGGCAAAACACAGTTTTGAAAGCCGAGCAAAGGTTGTTCTGTTGCAGCTCAAGCTGGTCGGCAATGGTACGCTTGTTGTTACCTGGTTAACCAAAAATCCCACTTTAACACTTGGGTATTGAAAACTGTGAGGTGGTAAATGCGTTTATTTCCTATCACTAAACAGTTTTCTTTAATTGATCACTTTCATACCCTGTCTTAAAACCTCAGGCTGTCAGTCAATCTGGCATCATTGTTGCTGATTCTACAAAATCATTGGTATCTTCCTCTTACAACTTCATCAAGTTTCAAACTCTGTAAGTGCACAAGTGTGAGGGAATTTAAATATGCAAGATCAACATACTTCTATGACATCATATTCAGAAATGGTCACAATCCCGGGGTATTATTCACTGTCATAACTTCTGCTTCCAATAGTCAGATCTCACACCTGAAAATGACAGTATGACTATACTAGGAAAATTGAATCATTCACAAATAGCAAATTATTAACCGTTGTTTAACTTCTGCTATTTTTCTGACTTGATTTAAACATGCTATTATAGCCAAGCAGATCATCCTGTTTGCTCCGTCTCACTCCTTTTGTGTTCCAGTGAAGTCGTGAGCACGTCTGTAGGTTAATTACTGGGTGACATTTTCCCAGGATATAATCAGACAGTTTTTCCACTCAATCATTGACTCCTTTTGTCTTTTCACAGTTTGATTAAGCCGAGTCCATAAAATGAATTGAGTTTACCACCACTGGTTGGCTGTGACTGGAGCTGTGCAAGAGCCTTTGAAGGTGCTGGAGGGTGGGACTGAGCAGGACTCACTGAAGGTTCTGGACCCTCTGGCTCTGCATACACAGACTCCTCGGGTTGGGGCTGTGCAGGGCACACTAGCTTGGGTGGCTGAGGCTACTCTGAGCATGACTCAGGATACTCGGAAGATTCTGTATTCTGGGTCATTGAGGTGGGAGTGTGTAGAAGTGGGGGGCCCAAATGCAGACTTTAGAGGCAAACTTGGCAGAATAAAAGGTGAGCCTTTAAATAAATCCAAATCCAAAAGATTTAAAATAAATGCATCACACAGGGAATACACTAGGACAATTAACAGAGCAGGAACACAGAAGGACGCATCAAAGAACACAGCCAAGGCTTTAAATACAAATGAGGTAACAGGGGAAGTGGAAACAAGAGGGAGAATGAAAACAGCTGTATACAATTAAGGGAAACAGCAGACAGAAAGTAAAACTAGAGACAATGCATGCAACTCCCTTCTTGAAACATGAAACTTCTGCAGTATATGAGCATACATATAAATCTGAGCAAGGAAGAATAATTATATCAATATTACATGATGCACTGCTGATAATGCATTAAATAAAGAATGATCACACAGGAACATAAGTGTGCATCAAAATACTTTATTTTTGTAAATATATAAAAAATGTGCTTTATAAATTTTTCACATACATATATATATATATATATATATATATATATATATATATATATATATATATATATATATATAGCTCTACTAAACAATATACAGCATGAACCTGCCTAGCAGCAAAATTTAAAGCTTATTTTCTTTAAAATGAGAGACGTAAACAAAAGCAATGGCTCTAAATGTGCATAAGCAATGTTTTTTTTTAATGAATTGTGCTAGTTTAACAGATGACTGAAAATCTGCTGATATTTCAGAAAAAGGTTTGCATATCTGATGCAGTCTCTTAATGTGTATTGGTTACATTAGTCTCCTATCTGGGGTCAGTTTCCTTTAACCTGCTACATTTTTGTGAACTCTCAACTCAGTTTGTGCATTCAGTATGAAGATGACAGACAGCGATGAAATGAAACTCTGTGGGCGTCCTGCAAAGATCATATCACCTCAGCAGTGATGCTGGATGAGGTTTATATCATATCCTGTTTCCTGTTGTCTCTTTTTAGACCACAGTCTGCAGCAATGTAAGGCTCTGGGACATTGCCGGGCACGCTGTTGTGCAGAGTGGTTTTGTCAACTGCTGATGCTGCTGCTGCTGGTGTTGTTACTGGTCTTGACAATGCCACTGCAAACAAAATTATCCTCCATCTGTTAAAATAAGCATAGACAGCAGGTCAGACCTGAGGAATCACAGTCAAGAAAGAAAAATTTAAAAAGCAAAGCCTTCTGCTACTAAGAATATGACTTTGATTGGGTTGTTTCAGCAAAAAAAGAAAAAAGAAGATACATCTAAAGAATCTCCTTTGCATTCATAATGGACAATGTTGTGGTGCACTGGAGTTAACATGGCTCATGTGGAATTTAAATCACCAACCAGAAAGAGCTAACAAAAGCCCGTGGATCCCAGACCTGAAGAATCTCAAAGCTCTGAGTGTTATCAACTATTTTAAAGCTAATGTAATTAACAATGAGTCTGTTACTGTTTAGTCATTTTTTAAGACCCTCAGGATGTTGCCAATAAGTGCTGGTTTAGAGGCTGTCAGAACAGTTTTATGAATCACTATGTCTCAGCTACAGAAGAAATTGGAAAGAGCGGGAAACCAGCTGCTACAGAGCGGGGGTGCCATTCAAATGTGCGATAACAGCATACAACTTTACTCAATCTCTCCAGAAAGACGCTCACTGTGATGCCCATATATCCACAAAGTAACTAATATAGTGTAATATAGTGTAAACAAATATTACAAACCCCAACTATGTTAATTTAAAGCCCAACTTAGTTAATTTGACACATTTCTATCACAATCTAGCACCATCTGTTCAACTCACATTGTGATTATGAGCTTAAAGGCTGGCTTGCAGTACTTAAAACTAAATGTGCCACCTCACTGCCTCAGAACAATTAAGCAACTTAGGAAGGATGAGTCATACTGACCTATTTACACTGAATGTGCTGTACTCAGAGAGGATGAATCCCATCAACTTAATTTAGTATATGAAAGTTAAAGAGCTGTACTTCATTTTAAGTTAAATGCATTTCAAGCAACTGTAGCTTAGCAAACTTTGTAATAATATAAAAAAAATTGAACCATATTATTTTACATTTTATGATTAATTGCAATTGTTAAGAATATGCAACATTTACTTTATGTGTTAAGAAGCACATCTTTCAGTTGTTACATGCCTGTGCCACACACACTACACAGATACAGGTACACGGTCTCATTTGAACAATGACCCTGAACATGGACACTGAGCATGCTAATACAATGTTCTTGACCACATAGACTTCAGACACTGAGTTACACTTCCACAGGGTCAACTGAAATAATGATCACAACACAACCAAAATGAATCATTAAAATTCAAGCATATGAAAGTAAACACACGCACAACTATATTGCTCAGTGAGCCTGCACAGTGTATTGAATGTTAATCTGGACTGCAGTTTTGGCTTTCCACAGTAAAATGAGCATGATTCACAGGTACTTCAAAATGCTTTTTAAATCAATCAACACAGAAAGCAAAAGCAAATCAAGCGCTCCCTGAATTAGGACCTGACAATGTGCTACTCACAGGTGTTCCCTACATTGTTGGGCTTGAAGTTCCTGGATGGGTATCCCTGCTTTAAAAACAGAAATAAAAACCAAAATCAAATGCCTCTCACAGAGCTGGTCCCTTGAGGATTATCATCCACTGTTTAGAAATACTTTGGATTTAGTGGAACCGATGTTAACCAAGAACCAACCATTTGCGAGTGCCCTGTGTCTGTAACACAAAGCAACACAGCTAAGTTATTTAACTGCCCGAAAACACACCAGAAACTGCAGGATAATTAATGCATGAAGGCCAAAAAAAAATAAATCAGTGCAGTTGTTGCTAATGGTAATCATCCAACACCAACTTAGACCTGTACAGACCTGTACAATGTGTCTGCTTATCCATACATCTCACAAAGACACACTGAAATCATCAATACAATCACATTCCATTTGACCAAAAATATCAAATTACTGGACAACAGATGTGTCGCACAGTTATGTAATTTTTTTTCCAAGTGTCAATACCTGAGCTCTATGCAAAAGATCTCACAACTGGTGATGTACTTTGCTACATTTCATTCACATCATCATGCAGATAAATGGAGTGAAAGATGTTCTATTAATTGTCTGCAAAGATTCATTTCTAAATATTAATTAACAGAAGCACAAAGTAAAAGTGAAAGCAGTGCCCTGTTATTATGTAAGTAAGAACTTTGTTTGCATTTTCAGTGTGGTTTCCCCAAACCTCAAGTTGATGCCACCCATAGAGGTTTTACATATGCGTATCATAAAATACAACTGAATAACCTGCAAATAAAAAGTAAGAAATTTTTTATAACCCTTAAAAATAAAAGTCAGGTAAATATAAAAAAAAAATATATAAATATAATAGACCTAAGATCGAGCCTTGAGGAACTCCACAAGTAACTTTCAAGCACTGCACAATGAAGGGTGAACGACTGTGCAATACGTGGCTCATTTTTTAGACTGTAATAATAATAATAATAAAATTAAAGTCATTATAGAGGCAAATGAATAAATTTACCCTTTATTGACGACACTTCTTCCGTCTGGTCCGGATACAGCAAACCACGACAATGATGATCACCAACAGAACAAAACCTGATGGCAAATAATAACAGCAAATTGTATTAGACATGTAAAACTGAAAAATAGAGAATTCATCGTGTGAAGCTTAATTCATATGCTTTTCAGCATAAGCTCATATAAGATGTGAGGACTTTACACAGAGCATGAAATGTACCTGCTCCTCCACCGATGAAAACCCAGATGCTAATTCCAAATAATTCATCAGGGAAAGCTTTAGGAATAAAAAAAATAAATAAATAAAAAGATGAGAAACATATTTTATCATGAAATGAGTGTAAAATGGTCATACTGCCATAAATATTTGAATGGACTGTTGCTGGACATAATACTTACAGGAATTTAAGCAGTTTTGTACAGCAGGATCACTGATCTCAGAGCTTACGGGGTTTGAAACACTGCAAAAGAAGCGGGTGTTTCCCACATCTGTGGCTTTAACTGTCAGTGTTTCTCCTGTTCCTTCCAACTTTTTGTCCTCGTTGAACCATTTAAATTCCACATATTTGTCTTTCTGTAAAATAAAAATGATTAATGGATACATTAAGGGTTTAAACTTAAGTATAACACCAAATTATTTTAAATACCAAACATATTTTAAATACAAATACAGTTTTCTCAAGATTTGATCATTTAGTTATCTAATGTGTGTGTGCATGTGTGTGTGTTCCTTGTAATGTTGTTGACTATGTTGTTGTGTTTTTGTCTCAGTGAGTTTGTAGAGTTGGTGAACTCGGAAAATTAAAAAAGTAATCAGAAAGATGAACAGTCCCTTCTATAGCGGTAGCAGTTTGACAGAGAAATTAACCACATCAAAGTGTTATCAGTACGCAGAGCCTCCAGGAGGGCAGAACGTCTCTTTACAAAGCAGCTCAGAGACCTCTGAGTCCCTTATGAACGTCCCATTGCTTAATGCTCCGACCTTCAAATCAACTAAAAACATGAGTAGAAGAGAATGAAAAATGAGGATCAATTTTACTTTCCTTACATCTGCCTTTATTATTATCTATATTAAAAAGATAAAAACATGCTGGTAATACAGCAACTTCTGCATGAACGTTTATAATCAGTGCTCAGTTCAGCTCATGAAGCAAAGCCTCAAAATCTCATTGTTTACAGATTCTTCAAACACATAATTATGACTCAGACATATTTTTTCATTTTCTTTCTTTTAAAAGCTCATTTTCATCTGTAGCCTGTGGAGGGACAGCCCTCATAGGTGTAGAGGAGAACAGTTGAATTTAAATCTAAAAGGAACGTAAATGTATAATAAAAATGAAATGAAGTATAAAGCTCTCACCTGACTAACAGTACAAGTAAATGTGACTTCTGACTTGCCGGTACAATTCTTCATCACTTTAGGTTTCTGCACAGGGGCTGAGTAGAGAAGATTTGATTATATCAATGTTACATGAAGCAGTGCTGATAATGCATGACATAAACATGGATTACACAATGATGCTATCATATGTTGCACCATATGGGTCAAAAACATCAGGGGAATCTTTGAATCAGAAAAGAAAAAAAAAAACAACAGAACCACATGAAAAATTACGAGTCTTGCTACAAAAGTCTTTAACTGTTACTTTCACAACCAAATGGCAGTGTGAACCTGCTCAATTGAAAAATGTATTTCCTTAAAAACAAGATAACAAAAAAAACCTCATTTGTTTATTGTTTTTAAAATGAAATGCTTTATGATTCGTTTTGCCTTTTCCTTTTATTTTACATTAGTCTGCAAAACGGTACACAAGACTGGCTGCAAATGCACGTATAAGCAATGCTTCTTTGCAAAGGTGTCAATGTTGCATACCTTGAGTGACTATAGAGCACGTAAACTGTCTGAGTTGCTCGCCCAACTTCCTGCGTGTCCCAGTTTCATATGAATACCTTGTTTTTTTTGAGAATCTACTTACAAAGCTACAAAATCTGTCAGGAGATATTTTGATACGGTGTAGTAGACGTGTATTAGAGTTACAGCTCACTGACCATCAGCTGATATTTGAGAATAAAGTTTGCCCCTCTGATCTAGTCACTTAATGTTTTTAACTCTTCTGATTGCTTTAAGTTGATTTCCTTTACTCTTTCACATTTTTGTGTGCATTCAACACAGTTTGCACGTTCAGTCTGAAGCAGACTCTGTGGGTGTCCTGCACAGGTTGCTTCACCTCATCACTGGCACTGGCACTGCACGGAGATATTATATCTTGTTGCACGACTATCCTCAAATCACAGTCTGCAGAGAAGCCATGCACATCTGAACACGCACTAAAAGTGACACACGTTTGTCATCAGTTGTTAGCAAAACACAATATTTTTGGGAATGGAAATTGCACTCAATACTTACAGGGCTTATAGCAGTTTTGTTGAACGGGCGGACTGATCTCAGAGCTGACGGCGTTGGAAACATTGCAAGAGAAACGGGCGTACGGCACGTCTTTGGCTACTCTCGTCAGTGTCCTCTCTTTTTCTGCCTGCTTTTCACCATCCATAACCCATTCAATTTTCTCATTCTGTAGAGGTAAATGTAATTTATTGAAAGTTTATCAAAAACACCTCACATGAAAAGTTCTGGAATGGATCACAAACACACGTTCAAGGGAAAAGGGTGCAAACAGTGAACTCAGAAAATTAAAAAAATAATAATAGAAATAATAAAAGAGGAGAATGTTTCTGATCATAGAACTAAAGGTTTAACAGAGAAGTCCTTAACCACATCTCAGTGTCTTTGTCAACAAGTGGAGTTAAATATTCAGGAGGGTGAGGAAGTCTCTGAGGAAGCTGGTCAGTGGATTTTGAGCCTCTCAGCTAATGCTATGACCCACAAAAGAGAAGAGTTGCCCCCAGCAGCCCAACACGAATCTCTGTGTGTGAATGTTGATCATCAACTCTCTTCATTTCATTCATGAGTTTCAGAGGAAGTTCGGCATTTAACATACAGCTACTGTATGGGTTACCTTTATGAAGAACACTAACTATAGATATGAGTAAAGCACATTAAATCTTGTCCTCACCTGACCAACACTGCAATTAAAAATGACGTTTGTGTCGTAGTCTGTACACCTCATCGTCACTTTGGGCGTCTGCACACGGTCTGAGGAAAGAAAATTTGATTCTATTAACTTTTCATGAACTACTGCTGATAATGATTTTCTACAAAACACAATATTGTTGCATGACAGTTAAACACTAGCTGTGAGGCGCACTGCTAACCACCACATCACCGTGCTGCCATAACAATAACAAAAGCAGCTTCATATTAATTAAAGTGTACGACTAAAACAGCTTCTGATGCATCCGCACACTTGCTTGCTGCGATATATATGTATAAGCAGAATAAATGTACAGTGTGTTGTTACTTACCTGATACACACAAACGCACACTCTGTAAATTCTCTACACTCACTCCATCTGCGCTGTGAACCTCTGGGGTGTACTGTCCTGTGTTAGTTTTCGTCAGTTGTGTCAGCTTCAGTGATCCAGCTGAATCAACATCATCCTTTTTCCCTCGGTTCACCGTTTCCTTTCTGCGTATAAAGATTATTGTTGTATCCTTGCGCCATCTCAGGGTATCCGATTCCTTCAAAGTGTATCGAAGGGGCACAGTAACGCTTGTGCCTGTCGCAGCATACAGATCACAACCATCCTGAGAGCCTTTGAAATGGAAAGATGGCAAAAGACGGAAAAATCCGATAAAAAAAACCTGATTGGTCGTGTTACACTCATATGTCAGTTTTTAAAATTAGGAGGAAATTTAGATTATTTTTTTTTAATTGTTTAAACTTTTATCAAAGTTTTTATCAAACATCAACTTTTTATTGAACAAACAAGACAAAATATGTTACAAGAGGGAAGAATAACCCAATCATGAGCAAACACCAACTTATACTTATGTATATTTGTGACAAAGAAATTAAACAGAAACATGGAAGTACAGAATATCATGTAATGCTGGTGTTACTGTGAACAAGAGAGTCTCGGAGAATTAAGTTAGCAAACGACATGTTAAAATTAGTTTTGTTTTTAAAAAAAACTGTAAACTAAAGTATTAATCTTAACCTGTAAGTTAGGAATTTAGAGCTAAAAACCTGCACCTGATAATTGTAACGTACCTGTGGAGGCGATGAAGAAGAGGCAGAGCAGAAACACAGCGATGGCGGCAGCAGAAGCCATCTTCTGCATCACAGTCAGCTAAAAAGAGCAGCCGCTTTCCAGTATTGAGGTTATTTCCTGTCAGAGCACAGTATCATCACATATTTCATGTGTGTGTGCGCACATGTACATGTCCATGTACGCGTGTGTATGGTTTTGAAGGGAAGTGATTTGAGACGCTGCATCTGCTTTCACAGATAAAGAACACAGCAAGCAATGCAAATGTCACAATGTCAGACTGAGAAGACAGACCGAGCCTCTTCTTCTGTTTTGTTGCTTCAGCAGAGATATGAATGTAATCTGTGAGCTCCACTCACTTGGTCAAATGGCCAAACTCACAGTGCCCAGAATGTTTACAGATAGATAAGAGGCAGTATAAAGATGTTATGGTTAGACAGGAACAGGGGCTCAGAGGGAGCGAGGGCACACTCTTACTCTGGGTCCCCACGTGCGCATGTGTCTTTTTCTGATTTTTTAATATAATAAATGTCTTATTCGTTTTTAATTAAAGTGTTTCAGGTGTCTTCCTTCACAAAAACCGACCACGAAGGGACAAGGACTGATAACAGGTAATGACAGGTGATTTGTGAAGGAGGATGATTGGCGAAAAGGGGACGAAGGGGAATATTTCCTCCAGGAAAAGATGCACCGAGACAGAGAAGTTAGTCTAGTACTATCTATCTGTTGCTCTCTGTCTAGTGTATTATTTAATTGTTTATTATTTGGTTGAACCACTGTTTATTAATTAACTAACTGGAGTTTACCTTTAAACATTTGTCCTTTATTCATTGAATAAAAAATAATCCCTAACAGAGACATATGCAGACTTTTGTTGTTACTGCTGCAGCATCCTATCATTTACTTCGTAATTGCTTTCTAATTAAAGCAGGACAATTTAAACCTTAAAAAGCGGTGCTGCGCTTTTGATTTTGAAGAAAATCAGTGTTCCATCATGAGCTCGTGAGCTTAAATGTTTAATTTGATTTTGTGCTCTTCAGACTTCACAAACAAACTTCTGCGAATGATGTAATGTCATCAACATTTCATCCTAATGATTGTGTCGAGGTTTAAACACCTTACCTCTGAAGGTGTGACACGATGAAAGGTCAGAAAGCCACTCTCAGTCTAACAGATACTCATGCACACACACACACACACACACACACACGAATGAGTGATCTGCCCTTGTTTTTGCCTGAGTGCAGATTGTTTTTGTGCTGCTAAAGTGTCACAGAGGAAAGTCTACACTCATTTTTAGTTTTTGGTTTCCCTCATGAACCTGAGCTAACTGAAACTATATTAATGAAGCTGGTTTTAGTCATTCTCTGCAGAGTTGAGACTTCTTCATCATCTGCATTTGGGCAAAAATTTATTTGGTGCTATATAAATAAAATTGAACTGAACTGAATTGAACTAGCCCACAGTGTGTCCATGTGTATTCAAAGCCTCAGTTTGCCCTGCTGATTCTGTTTCCCACTGTTGTCTTCCCTCATGTGTCTCCTGGTTTGAATTCTTGGACTTCTCTGCCACCGTCTGATTAAAGGTTCGTTTTTATACTCTGTCCAGTGAGTCTGCATTTGAGTCCAGACCAAAAAATCCAGACCAAGATGTCCTGACTTTTCCTTCAGAATGTGGGGTGAGCTTTAACAACACTTTCCCATTTTGTTAGACCCTCTCTGCAAGAGTAGCAACTTAAATCTACCTTTTTAAAATACGCACGGAAAATATTGTTTTAGTTTTTTTTTCTTCTGTTTCATTTTTTTAAAAAGCCTTACGGCAAAGAGAGGCCACCTCTCTCTTGTTGTTTAACATCTCACTGCAAATGCTGCTCCCATGGTATGAAGGAGGAAACACACTGAAGTAGCGTGTTTTAGAAAAAACCTCTTCTATAGGGCTTCACATCAAACAGCAATGCTGGTCTTCATTTGATTTTGGTTTCAGTACCTTAAACTCATTCCTCTTATATCTGTGTTTGCATGCCAATCAAACAGGATGTGACAACCTCAACACGGTGCTCTGAAACCCAACGTTTTCAATGGCTTACACCGCACCACTCTGGTTTGTCAAATGCAGCACTTTGATGAGTGCCAGTGAAAGTGGACATCCATCAGTCCAGGGATGGCAAACTGGAGAGAACTTTGATATTTTGTATCTGACTTCACTCACTTATAGAGTGAATATGGTATTGAGACCTCAGGAAGAAAGATCTTTCCTGAGGGCAGGTTAAAGGCAAGATGTTCAAGCTGACGTCCCCAACAAAGTTTTGAAAACTCTGTGGCTCATCACACAATGCAGCACACACAGTGGGGAGCACAGGCCCTTAAAGCCTGAAAGGAAAAATATAGGAAGATCTATGCTGGGACACTGGACAAAAGAGACCATCCATTAGTCAAATCTCAGATTCAAGAGGGACAATCCTGAATGCAGAACACTGTACTAGCTCTTTATTATATCGAGCATGTGTGGGAGTTTTCATGATCAGTCTCCATGTGTTTAGGAATGGAGATGAGCCATGTCCTCCTGGGTGTGTGAAAAATTCCCATCTTTCATGTGTTTCTTTCAAAATAAAATCATTATAGAGATACAGAGTCAAATGTGTGGGACATGAATGACATTTATTAAAATCATGAATACTATTTTATATTGTGGAAGATTAGATATTCCAAAAAAAATTGTACAGTATAAAACATTTATTTTAAAACAATATTTTAAGATTGTAGTCCGATCGGTCATTATTATTAAAGCAGTTGCTGTTTTCTAATGTCTATAAGATGTAAAAGTAGAAATGTTTTACTTATATGACAGAGGAACAGGGGTTTAGGATGAAAACAGCTCCTGGGAATGCTTGATTCCAGCTCGAATTGATTGCCTGTCACTATAAAATACTGCTTTTTTTCCATGAGTCCTGACGTGACCTTCTGATGGAGGGAGTTTGTGGCAGCAGCATGACAGACGCAGATGACCCTTTACTGTTAAATGAGCAGTTATTTTTCCTCTACTCCACGGAGACACAAACTCCTTTAGACACCAAATCAAAATCTGCTATATTAACCTCAACAGCCAGTCAGAGCTTTTCATCATCATCAAAATGCTTCAAACTGCAGCCAATCGTTTATTTCATCTGGTCTGCCTCAAACAAAATGGTCTTCATGCTTGTTTCTATCCTGCAGATGACACAAGTGTTGATCAGACACAAACTAAACAGCAGAAATCCCTCTAATATTGAGCACAATATAATTCCAGGGATATTCACTTGCAACATTTTACACTTCACACCTGGACTGTGAAGTTTTACAATGCAGGGCGTCATTGGGGAGGATTGGGTGAGTCAGCCAACAATTTCTACAACTATAAATGTGACATCTTACTTTCCTGTACTCTTCTTCATCACGACAGGCGTCTGCACATAATCTGAGATTGGATTACATTAATATTATAGTATAACTGATGCATTAAATAAAGGCTCAATGCAAAGGAACACACTTTTTTAATGAATAGATTAAAATGTAAAACATTGATGCTCACAGAGCATGTCCAAGAGGACCAACATGAAGGTTGCTGAGGCAAAACTAGAATAATAAACAATCATCGTTTAAACACACAGCTAAAGATTTTTACATGAATTTCACCAGACACAAGCTGCACATTTGTGAGTGGAGCCAAATTTTTAATGCGCATTTAAGACATTGCGCATATGAGAATCCTGCCTGAAGACCGATTAAAAAAAGTTTAACGGGCAACAAAATACCGCTTCTCTGCTGTGGTTTAACATGTCACTGCAGATACTGATCACACAGGGGAAGGAGGAAACATGCAGAAGTAATGCATTCTGGGGCTTTCACATCAGAGAGCAGTGCTAGTCTTATTTTGACTTTGGGTTCAGTACCACTTGTTCCTATTTCTGCTGGTGTTTGCATGTGACACAAATAACAAAAAGTCTTGTTTTTTTTACAGACTTGAAAAAATATTATTTGAACAAATTATTGTCCTCTTTTGAGTTGTTGATCTCATTCCTGCCTTATCTTGCATTTTGGAAGAAACTTCAGCATTAAAGCTGCTCTTTAAGTTGATTCCCTGTCCTCTGAGTCCTGCATTTGGGTCCTACTCTGCCTGATCTGTGACAATGTTACATTCTTTCCTCCATATTTATGAATCCCCGTGGTGCAAGCTTTTGTCAAGAGTTGATATGTTCTTTTGTCTCGGGATAACAGCTTCACTGATTACTGAACTCATTTTTCTCAGTTGTTGTTGTTTTTAAATCTAAGAATTGTTGCAGACTGTAGTTACTTTACTTAAAGTAGAGGCAAGAATAATTTAGCTGTTGAAGGTTTTAAGAAGCTCCCCTGTTGCCTGGTGATTTGTCATCTTTAAGTTCCCCTATAGAATAAGTTACCTCACACAAGCTTAATCCACTGTCACGTTACAAGTAAGCTTATTTTTGAGTTAGACAGAGTAGAAAAGCGCTACATAAGAACTAGCCCATTTACCATTTAAGCATTTTTCCTCTCAACTAACAGACACAAGTTCCAGTGCCCCACATCATACACTATCACTGAACACTGTACATATAGTGCTTTAGTCGAACTCCATATTTAACCATTTTAAGATGCGCTTAAGTTAATATAAAATATCAGAGCTGTTAAAATCCATATAAAGGATGCATCTCTTCACTTTCTGTTGCTCAGGTCTTTAACAGTAAAACATTCACGCTCAGGTAAGTTTCAGCAGTCTCTGCTTTTTTGCAGGGTCCCAGTGCTCAATCCTTCACCCTGTGTGTGCAAAGCAGCATCTCAGTTTCATTCTGAGGTTTAACTTTAGAGGTTTAAAGACACACACACATACACACATACACACACACACAAACTGTTGCACAAGCATAAAGAGCTGTTTTTGTCCTGTTGTAAGCAGCGATGGTAGTGGAGAGAAGACCAGGCGAAGGTTGCTGAGTAAGAATCAGTTATGATATAAAAAAATTTGTGCATGAAGATAAAAGCAGCCCTGTAAGACTGTGTGTGTACTGTAAGCTGTAGATGTTTGATTAGAAAAAAAGAAGTAAAACTGGGCAACAAAATGTCACTTGTGTGTGGGCTTGACACCTCGACTGCACATACTTGATTGTGTGAGAGGAGGGAAACACAAAGTTGTTAGTTACTCAGAAAAAATTCTTCTATAGGGTTTCACACCATACAGCGGTGATGGTCTTCCTTTTGAGTTTTTGGTTGAGAAATAGCCTTGAACTATGTTGTCTTTCTTCTATCCGCGTTTGCAAGCCACTGGTACATGAGAACACAAACATCTGTTTGTCACAGGACATGTTAAACAAAAAAAGGATTTGAGCAAACGATTCTTTTTTGAGACAAAAGCATTATTAACCTTTAACCCATCGGATCCACGAAGACAGGGTGTTGACACCCTCACCACAGTCCTGTGAAACCCAGCATGTTCCGATGGCCTGCAGGAGCCTCATATTCCAGGAAGCAGGTTTGGCTTACAACTCTGGGTTTGTGCACCCTCAAGTATAGAAGAGAGACTCGGGTTTCGCAGCTTTCTAGAAAGAGAGCTAACTCCAACTCTGAGTCAGTTTCCGGGGTAACAGACTCTGTGACCCTAACCTGCTCGCTGGCAGGTTTGATCCAACAAACTCTGAGTGTCTCTCTGACTCCTCCCCTCCTGCTGCACCTGAACCACCTGTCCGACACTCCCATTCATTTCCTCCTTCATAAAGTGGCTGTCAAAGCGATCAGAGGAGCAAATTCATCTGCAGACGTTTATGTTTCTACAAGCACTGAAATCCCAGTTAGACGTTAGTTCGTTATTTTTG
>JAMQGT020007059.1:0-26545 GCA_024447675.2 Pterophyllum scalare
TGATAGTGCAAGACACTGGGTAAATTATGGGATGTGGCTGCGCGCTTGTGTTTATGTTTGACCTCGTTGAGTTACGTATTGCTAGAAAAACAGTGAAAATACCTAAATATATAATCATCTTGGAGAAAGAAATCAATAATCCCCATTATAACAGGATTGTACATACAGAACAAACACTTTAGATTTGGAAACTGGAAAGAGGAATGCATTTATCACATGCCACATTCATGGAGGTGCCTTGCTCTAAAAGTCTTTTAAAAATAAGTTATAACCTCCGTACGCTGTTTTGCTTATCACTGTTTTATTGATTTACAACATTTCGGTCCAACTAGCTTTCATCAGGTATGAAACAGTTTAAAGTTCATTTTTGAAAAGATTTTCTTCCTCCTATGTACCCGTCGTTCAGTCAGGTGTGTAGTGATTCTGAATCAGTTGCTCTAAAAATGTAAAAACTGAAGCAGTTAAAAAAGACACGGAAAACTTCAGATAAGATTGCACGGTTGTGAATGCCACAGCACTAAAGAAGCTGTCTTACATACATGCACAAGTTGGTAATGTACTCTGAAGGTAAAGGAGAAACTTGTCTGAGCTTCTGTTAAATGTCGTTATATCAAGTTGGAGACAGCTAGAGGGCATGTTCAGCATGCGTTTGCATAAGATCACATGTTAATAATAATGAGTCTCTGTAATAATGCTGTACAAATTGATTGCAGTCAGAAATTGCACCTTGTGCCAAGAATTCTAATAAGATAACAAAAATCTTCTGAAAATATATCCAGTAATGCGTTTTGGTAACAGATCTATATGAAAAGAAACTATGAACGCATCTTACTTCATAATTTTATAACTTTATGACTACAATTATTGTATTCTTTTATTTTCCTTATCTTGCTTGTAGTCAAATATGATTATAAACTATTTGTAGAAGCACATTTAGCAGTACAGTACATCTACTCCTGAGCATTTTCATACAGAAGATCCTATTCAAGGCTGGCCTAATGCAAGTCAAGTGCTTCCAGACTGAAAATAGCACTCGCTGCAGTTCCATGCGCTTAAGTTTACTGTTTCCTTTGCTTTGATTTACAATACATGCTCTTGAACGCGCTGATTTTTTTTTTTAACCTTTTAAGACAAGGCTAAATTATCTGGAAAACTGAGTTTCATACATGCTTTTGAATAAAAACAGCCTAGCAAGAGCACAGTATTTAGGCAAGGAGAATGGCTGAGTTCATTCCATTAAATGTATAATGGCTTGCATTGTGTCAGTCCAGTGTTTTTTCCTTTTCACATGTGACTTGGATTTGTGGAGGCAAGGAACAAAAAAAGGGAATTATACTCGAGCATTAGTCTCCTAGGTTTGTTATTTAGGAGTCATCACTGTTCAAGAAATGTCTTCATGTTTTCATTTTGGGAGTGAGACTTTAGCTATATCAGCCACTGGTGTCATCTTAAGACTGCGCAAGGTAACGGCTAAAAATACTGCAACTTTATTTTTTTTACCCAGGTCTTCTCTCGCTACTTGTTTGATACAGTTTTAGTAAGTGTTTGGATTGTAACAGTGCACCATGTGTGTGCTGACCCGGCCTGATCTTCCAATGGTAATGTCTGGACCAGGCAAAGCAATGTGCCCGAGACACAGGACCAAAACCAAACAAACGTGTCTCCGAGAACAAGTCTGTCTATCCTGGGTTCAGCACAGCCACACAGAGCTCAGCAAGGACTCCTATCTCGATCAGAGAAAGCCACATTCCCCTGAAATGAGCTTCTATGGGATGAAAGCCTTGTGTGAGCCCCGCAGATGACCCACGACCCCGTCTATATTTGTGCAGGGGGGAGCCCTGATCCTGGGCTCTCTGCCTCCCTGCCAGGATCCTGGGGAGTCAGGTCGGGGTGGCCAGACAAGCCCACCATTCTACCCTTGGGTGTTTTGCTTTTGGGGTAAAGAGAGATCCTCAGATGAGCCGGCACTGTCACAGCAGTAACCTTTCACCCAAGGAGTTTCAGAGGTGGACCACAGAAGGGTCTTCCTGGAGTGCTATGCTATCCCATGTCAGAGTTTGCAGTGCTTTCATTGTTTTGCTTAAAAACACAGTTTGAGATTTTAATATTGTCTGAAAATCATGTGTATCTGATTTCAAATTGTTGTTATGTGATTTTAGCGTATTACACAGGCAGCATGATGTCCACATTTTATTTGCCAGTAGCTGAAGCAACCTGGCATGTATCAGCAAAATGGAGGCCAGGTCCAGAAAATTAAATCTCTGAGAGAGGAGTTGAGGAGAGAAGCTGTCATCACAAACCTGTCCGTTATTTCATCTCTGCCAGCAATGGTGTGCTGACATCTTCACACCCAAAAAGCTGAGAGCTGCAGAGTCACAGAATTTTTTTTTTCTTTTACTCAAACCTAATACCTGAAAACTAAGAATGCTCTGGAACAGCAGAAATCACCAGGCAGTTTTCTGGCATATGCATAGTGCATGCTAGGGCTATGCTGACTAACCTATGCCCTACCCCTTAGGCTTTTCAGGATGTTAAACTCAATCCCAAACATACCCAATTACAAACAAACACACATGCCCGAAATTCCACTTTCACTTGAAACAGTTCACTGACCCTTCTTTCCTCTCTGTTCAGGTTACCTCTACCCACTCTCTCCCTCAGGCCAGCGGTAATCCAATAGAAGGCTTACTTTAAAGGAGCCTGGACAGGAAAGCAATGTGGGTAACTAACCCAGTTGCCTCCTCCTCCTCCTTCCCCACCAACTTGTCTATGTTCAAGGGGAGATGCAAAGATGAGTGCAGCTTGACCCGATTGTTATCTGTTCCAACAACAACATCTACAGCTATACAGCTGCTCTCTGAGGGTGCAGACACAAACCTGAGCTAAATCCTAACACAAGGATGCTGATGTTTCTCAAGTATAATGTTCACCATGTTTATCATTGCTGTTTTGCTTGTTAGAAATTTGATAATTACTAACTAACAGAAAATACAAAGTACACCTTGGTCTGGTTTTGCAGTTTGGTCATAAAGAATTAGATAGATTCATAGCTTGACCTGATCATAGCATGGTTTAAATATACATTACCAGTCAAAAGCTTGGACAGGCCTTTTGAATCAGTGGTTTTTCCTTATTTAAAAATTGTCTAATTAATACTGAAGTCATCCAAACTATAAAGAAATACATATGGAATTATTTAGTAAAGAAAAAAGTGTTAACCAAACCAGAATATGTTTGATCATTTAGATTCTTTGAAGTAGGCGCCTCTTGATTAGATGACAGCTTTGCACATCTTGGCATTTTCGCAGTCAGCTTTATGAGGTAGTCACCTGGAATGGTTTTCAGTTGACAGCTGTGCCTGTCAAGAGTTATTTTCTTGAATTTCTTGCCCTCTTAATGTGTTTGAGACCATCAGTTGTGTTGTGAAGAGGTAGAGTTGGTATACAGTGAATAGCCCTATTTGAGTAATGTTCTAATCCATATTATGGCAAGAACTGCTCAACTAAGTAAAAAAAAAAAAAAGGACAGTCCATCATTACTTTAAGAAATGAAGGTCAGTCAGTCTGAAAAATTTCAAAGAACTTTGAAAGTTTCCTCAAGTGCAGTCGCACAGACCATCAAACACTATGATGAAACTGGCTCTCATCAGGACCGCCCCAGGAAAGGAAGACCAAAAGTTACCTCTGTTGCACAGGATAAGTTCATCAGTTACCAGCCTCAGAAACCACAAGTTAACAGCACCCCAGATAAGAGCCCTCCTAAATGCTGATGAGTCCAAATTTGAGATTTTTAGTTACAAACGCCATGTCTTTATAATATGCAAAAAGGCGGTTCCTACATCTGTAGTTCCCACCGTGAAGTATGAAGGAGGAAGTGTGATGGTATGGGGGTGCTTTGCTGGTGACACTGTTGGCAGTATATTCAAAATCCAAGGCACACTTACCCAGCATGGCTACCACAGCATCCTGCAGCAACATGCCATCCTGTCTGGTTTGCACTTAGTGGGATTTGTTTTTCAACAGGACAATGACCCCAAACACACCTCTAGGCTATGTAAGGGCTATTTGACCAAGAAACACCTGATCTAAACCCAGTTGAGATGTTTTGGGATGAACTGGACTGGAGAGTGAAGGCAAAGCAGCCAACAAGTGCCCTGCACCTCTGGGAACTCCTTCAAGACTGTTGGAAAAACATTTCAGGTGATTACCTCATGAAGCTGAATGAGAGAATGCCAAGAGTGTACAAAGCTCTAATTAAAGCAAAAGGTGCCTACTTTGATTTACTAGATGTTTCCTTATTCATTCCTTCAGAGGCTGGATGACTTCAGTATTAATTTACAACGTAGGAAAAAAAATAAAAACATTGAATGAGAAGATGTGTCCAAACCTGGTACTGCAGATATTATTCATCCTGAGGAGCACATGCAGAATTTTATGGCATTTCATGGCAATCCAACAGAGGACCTACCATACGGTCAGTTCATACTAACATACCACAGTACAGTTTTATTTTAGACATTAATGCATAATATATATTTTTTAATAATACCAAATACAGCTGGTGTGAACATATGTCACAACCACTTAACTAATGATTAAATTAGCACTCAGTCACTAAAACTTTGAGATTTTCTGCAATAAAAATTTCACTTCAAACCACAAATGTGAACCTCACTGTGGCACTACAGAAAAATCCATAGTTTTACCAGCAACCTTGGGACTCATCCCCTGGGGACCATGAACATTGGTACAAATAATCCCTCCAACAGTTGTTAAGATATTTCAGTCTGGACAGGCGTGAGAGGCAGACAAACACTTCCATCCCTGTAAGATCACATTTCTTGCTTGGTTCAGTGGGAGATGTGCTACTTTAATATGTTCTAGAGAGCATAAAGTGACTTGGGATCCCATTTGACTGGTAGGAGGAATCGGTCATACAATTGTCTGATTTTCATAATTTTCCATTTTCCATTGTTTTTCCGTCTTGAAAGGGCCACTGCTCTGAAGTTCCTTTTGTAAACCCTTTGTTGCCCACAGCATTTTTAGGTTGCATGACTTCCTTGCTTTTCCCTCTGTTGCTCAAATCTGACTTCCTTTTTTCCATTCTGTTCCCATCTGTTAAATAAATGACCTTTTCTGCAATATTGCCACTTTTATTATGTCTGACTTTTTTCCTTTGTCACATAATCACTCCCATTCTTTCCCTCTCCTCTAGCGCTAGAGTTTGGCATTTCTGACTGCTCAAAATCCCAGGAGGCAATATCCAGATTAATTTTTGTGGTTGTGCCATAATGTATTCTGACCAAGTGACAGCCAATAAATGCTCTTGGTTGGCCCTGCAGCTCAGAATAAAGTTCCAAACTCCATTTTTATCACAATGACACAAAAGCTAAAAATCCTGCTGTTTCTTTATTGCTTATTTGCAACTTATTATTTGTAATTAACCTAAACAGCAGTAATATTTACTGTAATCTCTGTAACCTAATTAACCAACTATTAGGGGCTCCTCACCTGCTATGTGTTAATGCTGGCACTGAAGGGCTGCACGCAGATGCATCACATGGACTCCCAGGTAGTCTCTGACCCAACAGAAAAGGTCGCCTCAGAGAGCAAACAGAGCTGCACTCATTCACCTAATTGTCAGGAATGTTCTCATTGAGACGAGAAAGAAGCTCTTTCACATGGTATCTAATCAGAGTCATGCTCCCATCACTTAATTTTGGAGGACACTTGTTGAACAACTGCCTTGTCCTCTTTCAAACGGCTGCAGATTTGGAGCCCCCCTCACCCCCGCAGAACCACCACAGTACAATGTTAGTTCACAGCCTGTAAGCTTTTCTCTAATGGCATGTCCATTCACTGCCACTTTTAACAAAGCCTTACCTTCTTCTGTTGTACTGCTTTGATTATTCAATTTGCTTCTGGTTTGAAGATCTGAGCAAAATTCAAAGAAAAAATTAAGTAGCTCGGCAAAAAATAAAAAAAGCAAATAGGGTTTGTGCTTGGGTTGAAACGACAAACACACTGCGTGCTTGCAAACAGATACAGATTTGTATAAAATTACATTGTTTTTACAACCTATTTATCCAACATGTCAGTGTGGATGTATAAAAGTGTTGGAGTTTCATCCAGTATTCATACTTTTTGCCGAGACATTGTTGTTTCAGTCATTTTTGGAACACAGACCCACTCAATTTGATTTAAAAATAAATAAATAAAATCCCATATGTCATAACTTCACAATAGCAATAGTCTGTTGCTATAACTAGTGGCTATATTTGGGTACTGTTTGCCAGTCTCTCTGTTAGCCAAATTGCTAACAGACAGATTAGCCAGTAGCCTTGTCAGAAGTCAACTATCATAATGCCCTTCTCGTTTTGTTTTGGTTTACTGTTTTTATTTATGAAGTAATGACTATTAGTTAGCTATAGACGTTTGTATCTGAGTGTCACTGTAACCCCATTTTTCTTTTGCTCGTCACTGCACATGAAGCTGACTTAACTATGATTTGTGGGTTCAGATGTGATCTCAGTCAGCTGCAGTAGTCATCATTGCATCCAGGAGTCTGTAACAATTATTAGTAACAAAGCTTTACAACATATAACTTGAGAATGAAGCCTCTGGCTGCCCTGCAGACCTTAGCTCTCACTATTGCAGAGGGGTATTACTATAAATCTATGGGCCTTCTTGGCACAAGAGGGTGAAGTCTATCTTTAACATATGACAGTTGGCATGTGCACTGATCAAGCATTAAAGACACATGTGGGATAATACACTTGTCTCCACACACATTCGCCAAGATTGCTTCCACAAGTCAACTCCTCAAATGGTGGCAAGAATTTTCTGACATTTCTACAATCCTGGATTTAAAATTAACATTTTCTTTTATATTTTATAACCAGCCTTGACTTTTCTAATCCCACCGAGGGCTCGTGTCTCTTTGGTTTAGTAATGAGCCATATTTTACAGACTGCAGCTCCTTTGGGGACTTTGATTTACTCTGAGAATTAGCAGACTTGAGGTAATTTATGGAACTATTTCACTGCATCATCATACAGCTTTGGAATGAGACATTTTTGTTTTCTTTATTATAATGCCAGCTGTTTCTTGCCAAATTTACATGAGCTAGGGCAGAATGACAGTAAACAGCTATGTGGATGTGTGGCTAATGGGTCCGCATGCACGGGTAATATTTCAGGCTGGGATAAGTTGTGCCACAATTCAGAATAATTTCACAATCTTACATTAGCTGGTGTTTACTCCTTTCTTTGGTTAAAAACTGTCAAGTTGATGTGTTTTGTGATCTGTCTGGACTGAATGTTTATCTATCAGCGTTAGCTAATGCCAACATTCCCGAAGCTTGATGTATCCAAGCAAAGGGATTTGTGGAAATTCTGCTCACAGACAATAATAATTGGATGTTTTTGTGTGGTTAGGTCTTGTCTAAAGATAGTGACTCACATGGCAAACACAAGATGTGGCAGGCACTAAACCTGTAAACTGCATGGTTCCTGAAATTGGTGGCCAAGAATATTGGCGTTGAGGGGTCCACACAGGGGTGCTGGCCAGAGACCGATCAGGCCGCGTGATTTAGCCTGAAAGGTAGCAGCAGTGATGGAAGGTCACGGACAAAGAGCCCACTCACCAGTGCTCTTTTGCTTTACGCCTCAAACTCACGCGCACTGCCCTTCGATTGCTTATTGAATTACATCTAATCATTCAATTAAAGTCACATGGAGGAGCAGCATACATTGTCTGAACCGAGGCACTGGATGGTGGATAAGGGGCGCTGTGTTGTTGTTCGTGGGAAGTTACAAAACAAGATGTTTGAAATGTTAGCACTATGACAGGCGTCTCAATCTTTCGCTTCAGCTCGGGAAAGCACCATCAGGATTCTAGATCAAACACTATGATTTCCCTCCATTTTCCCATTCAAACAAAAGCTTACAGTTTGCATCGTGTACATTGACATACATGATTACAGTTTTTTTTTAATCTGTGAATGAAAACTCTTTGCTGATCAGGGATCAGCCACATCTGTACAGCAGGAGTGTGCAGAAGACCATTTGGTAACACTTTGGTGCATCTAGGCTAATGCAGCAGAAGATCCTGTGTTCTGTCAGCAAAGCTCAAGAAGATGAAGCAGTGCACAAGTTCATACCAACCCCAAGTAACTTAAGGGTGTATGGATGTTTAAGTTGCAACATGAAGATCAGAAGGTGCTAAGAGTTTATCATTATTATTATTATTATTATTATTATTACTATTATTATTATTTCAATATATTTTCATCACCTTCTTGAATCAATTTCTCAAAGCAGTCTTCCTACTTTGAAACCAACGTGTGACCTGGCATAATTTAAGATAGCCACATGTGCACTAAGAGAATGTGTGCATGCTGTGCTGCCCTTTCAGTGCCAAATTGGCCACACAATGATTCAGTTTCATTAGGACTAAATTTAAGAGTTTTTCAAATGTTAAATGAAAACTGTAAAGTTGCCCACAGTGTACTGGCCCATGTTGCCTATTGAGACTCCTTATTTTGTTTTTATTTTTTTGTTACTCAACTGTTTCATCAATCAATCATTCCAGTTGTAGTTTCTATTAATAAATTGCAGTATGGGGCATTCCTCTGAAAATATTCAAATATCATGAAACATCATGATGTATGTAAAATTGTTGGACTATTAATGGGGTTCTGTATCAATTAGATAGAGAGATAGAGCTGGAAAGGATGTGCAGCAGGTTAGGTGATTAAGAATAGAGATGGAAAAGTGCTAATGAATGAAAAGAGTGTGCTGGAGGGGCTGATGAATGAAGAAAATGAAAAGAGAAGAGGATAGATGGAGGTGCAGAAGATTAGTAAGGAGGAACAAAAAGAGCATGAAGAATGAGAGAAAGAATGAGAGAGCAGTGGACTCTTTTAACCAGATTGTTTACCTCAGTCTTGGAGAGTGAGAGAATATCTGAGGAATGGAGAAGAAATGCACTGGTACAGATTTTCATCAACAAGGGTAATGTGCAGAGCTGTAGCAAACACAGAGGGATAAAGTTGATGAGCCATACCATGAAGGATTGTTGAAGCTAGGTCAAGAAGAGAGGTGACAATCAGTGATTGTGATGTGACGTTTGCTTAGTGAATGTTGATGAAGAAGTATAGAGAAGGTCAGAAGGAGTTGCACTGTGTGTAGATATAGAAAAAACATATGGTAGGGTGGCAAGAGAGGAACTGTGGTACTGCATGAGGAAGTCAGAGAAATATGGGAGGGTGGTGCAGGACATGTATGAGAACAGTGGCAGTGGTGAGGTGTGCGGTTGGAGTGACAGGCTGGTTCAAGGTGGGGGTGGGATTACATCAGGTATCAGCTCTGAGCCCCTTTTTTTGAAATGGTGATGGACAGGTTGGCAGACAAGGTTAGGCAGGGCTCTCTGTGGACCATGATGTTCACAGATGACACTGTGATCTGTATTGAGAGTAGGGAGCAGGTGGAAAAGAGTCTGGAGAGGTAGAGGTATGCTCTGGAGAAAAGATCGCTAAAGGTCAGTAGAAGCAAGACAGAATAAATGTATGTGAATGAGAGGGAGACGGGTGAAAAGGTGAACATGCAAGGAGTAGAAGTAGTGAATGTGGATGAGATTAAATACCTGGGGTCAGCCATCCAAAGCAATGGACGGTGCTCAAGAGAGGTTAAGAAGAGAGTGCAGACAAGGTTGAGTGGGTGGAGACGAATGTCAGGGGTGATTTGTGACAGAAGGATAGCAACAAGAGTAAAAGGGAAGGTTTACAAGATGGTAGTGAGACCTGTGACCTATGATGTGTAGTTTGGAGACAGTGGCACTAACAAAAAGAAGGTTCATGGATGTAGCAAAGGAGGACTTGCAGAGGGTTGGTGTAACAGAGGAGGATGCTAGGGGCAGGGTGAGATGGGGTGCTGACTCCTAAATGGAACAATGGAAAAAAGATTAATATGATTCTTTAAAACTATTTATTAATCATGATCAAACAAAAACGTCACAATCATATGTGTTTAATGTATATTTTTTTTTATTAAATATTAAAAACAAAGCAATGAAATGAGACATTTATTTGGCACAGTTACCCGTGTGTATCTAAGGCCTTGTGCAGGGTCACTTCCAAGGTTTTCTTAATCTATACAAGTTCCATGTGGAGATCTACTGTGGTTGGCGCAGGCTGGGTGTTGAGAGGCAGCAGTGAGTGTGAAGGAAATGGGGTCTGGCATGTTGACTCAGGAGTAAATCCCCCTGGACTTCTCAAAAGACTGCTATTAGAGTTTAATCACCCTGCGATCCTGAACACACTCTAAAGCTGAGAGGGATGACTGATGAGCAGGCAGCATGCAAACTGTAAGCATCAACTCATCCAGAAGCTGCAATCAATGCTTTGGATGGATGAGTGCAATCCAGTGATGAGGGAAAGGGGGAAAAAAAGCTTTGAAAAAAATGACTTTACACTCTTGTTTCCTTTTCACGCTTCCTATTTTAAAAAATTATCTTTTTCCTGCATTTGAAGAATTGGGTTAGAAACCACTAAATTACACTTGTAAATGATATGGCTAGCGCAAGTTATTTGTCTTCCCAGTTATATTTTATTACCTCAAATTTCTCAAGGCCTTCACAGCAGTGTTCTCAATTTCTCAACAATTGAGGCTTTTAGTTGTCATTAAGCACAGCATATTTTTAGACAAAGGGAACATTCTGTTGTCTGCAGAAAAGCAAAAAGCAGAGCATGAGTGAATTGTTTCAAGAAAATCTGCATAATGCTTAGTGACTGAGTCCCTATTTTAAGCTGAATTTTTTCCAGACATGCTGTAGCGCTACAAGGGAAAAGAGAAAATAGCAAGTGTGGAGAGAAATGGACTATCAAAGGAAGGAACCGAGCTTTCATGTTAGGACACTTTGATTGTGTTACAGATTGGTTCCAGGTGAGGCTGCTCTGAAAGCAAAGAAATCCTAGGGAAGAGAGAAATTCTTAACTAAGAATGGCATTGCCAGGATTTAAACATAAAGACAAGACGCAGAATAGCAGGTGTAGAGAATTGAGGTGGCTCAAACTTTCTGTGTTACAGTGGGTGGCATGGAGCGCTACAGCTGTTTGGGGAAAGTGTCTTTCTTAATCATGTAATTAATTTTCATTCAAACCCCATTTCAAAAAAGTTGGGATCCTATGTCAGTAAAAACACAGTCTAATGATTTTTTCATTGATTTGTAAATAGTACAAAGGCAACATATTTAATCCAAAAAATGCTTTGTTGTAAGCTATATTTGGGGCACCAAACAACTGGAACTCTTATGATAATATAATGTGACTGTAATGCATTGTAGTGTAATGATAAAAAATTTAAAAAAATTTAAAAAACACCTGGTGGAAAATTCCACAGCTAATTAGGTAAATTAGTAACATGAACAATATTTAAAAGAGGCTCTGAGAGGAAAAATGGGGATGAGTTCAAAGACTGCATTTGCAAATAGTTAAACAACATGTCCTAATATAAAATTGTCAATATGTGAGCCATTTCATCATCTACAGCACATAAAAGCATTACATGATTTAGAAATCCTGAGAAATTTCTGTATGCAAGGAATGCCGGCCAAACCCGAGACTGGAAGGGTTAATAAAATGGTTCAAAACTGACACTATCCTATAGTGAAAAACATTGCATTGACACATGAAAGCAACTATTAGTTTTCACCTATTAAAAAAAAAATACATATCTAAACCAGGTCTATAAACACAGTTATCTTCTATGGGCCTGAGTGCATTTAAGAACAGCTGAGGTGACGTGGAAAATTTGACTGACTGAGAACTGTTATCTCTAAGCTAAAGAAGAGAAGGACTACTCAGCTTCTCAGTGCAATTCAAATGCTAGCATCTACAGTATGATAGTATTTGGGGGGGGCATATTACATGGCTAACATCATCTTTGACGGCAGCATTAATGCTAAACAGTATGCACAAGTTTTGGCAAAATATAAGCAGCCATTCAGATGACATCTTGCTCAGAGAATGCCTTGCTTATTTCGGCAAGACAGCGCTAAACCACTTCTTGCACCTATTCCAAAAGCTAAAGCTGCAGTCCAGACTCATGAAACATTTTACAAAGGAGGCCCCAAAATGTTGAAGAGCTGAAATCCTCTTAAAACACAAACAAAAATATTTCACTTTCAAAGCTACAGGAATTGATCGTTTTCCTTTCAAAGTGTTTGAAAGTATTGTTAAACAGGAGGTACTGCAATGCAAAACATAGGTAAAGCTTCCCACCCCCCGCCCCATCTTTTTAAAAATATTGGCATCAAATTTAAATAAAGAACTTTTTTTTTTTAATATTCAAATTTTTAATTTTAAGGCTTGTTAGACTGTCTTTGTGCTAAAATTATTTGCAAATTACTCCATTGTTTTCAATTTACACAATACCACAACTTTTTCAGAAATGACGCTGTAGTCTGACCATGCACTAGAACCCCAAAAATACTTCGTTTGTAATTGAAAATCATGGTGTGCAACCTATCATCTTATTTCAATCAACCAAACTGAAACCAGTTTTCTTGAAAATTAACAGTCACTGAAATATTATGAAAATATCTTTTTCAAGAATAGCAGCTGATTAATCAACTCCCAGCTGCACTTCAGAATCTGCTTATGAATTATGATGCATTGTTATAGATTAAAATTGGCCATGTCATGACATCTACATCATAAAAATTATGCATAGAGATCCTGCTGTCAATGCATCTGTATTTTTATTTTGGTCAAACTTTTAGTGTGGGACTTAAACTTGTAAAAATAGTCTTTACTTCTTTCACCACTCATTCACCACCACTGACTAAAACAGTACAAAGCCTGTAAATGTGTAAGTTAAAATCCCTGGCCAGTCAGTTGTTGTTTTTTTTTTGTCTTTAAGTTATTCACAATCCATCCAACTGTGGCCGACCATCCTGCCAACGTGCCTGCCTGCAGTGATTAGAAGCAGGCATTGCATGGGAAGTCCAATTAGAGACGGAAATTGCACTGAGGCTGGCGCTGTATAGCAAAGTTTTGCCGCATGGTCACTTACCTGCACATCTGTAGTGATTTTTTAAAAGCAGTAGCCACCTTTTTCCACCACCTTAATTGGAGTTTCCATCGCTGATTGCTTGAAAGTGAAATACACTGCCACGGTCTGCTTCCTGGTAATGGTCTGGCTTCTCACTGATGCCTGATGAGAAGGAGGTATGTGTCAGATTTAGATTTATACCAGGAAGCCCTTTTCATGCTCATCTAAATAGAGCAAGTCTGAACGTATGGGATCCCAACAATGTTTGGTACAAGGGGTTGTGTAATGTCACTGGAATAAAGTGTCTTGATAAAATATTGCATGCACGATGGTGCTGTGTTTAATAAGAAACAGGGAGTAGTTGACTGAATGAAAAGATACCACAGCAATCAATCACTAAAATGTTTCTAACTGTGAGATTAGTATTCACATGGAACAAAAGAGAATAAATCACAAATGTTATTAAGACTCTCAATTATAAGCATAATTTTTTATATTACTTGACAGGTTTGCTCTTTATTCCGACCTGGTCTCTCTGCTTGCAGCACAGACGAATTTCACCTTTGACCTTTAACAGTTACTCATGATCATACTGAACCCTCGAGAATCTTTTCATGTGTAATGTTAGTTCATTTTCTCTACTATTCATCCATGAAAACATGAGTCAGTGGTTTTGGAGTTATAAAGCACATAATTCCTGTGATTATAGTTTCTAATCTGTATTACGTGCTCACAGCATGCAGCTACATTTATTATTGTGCTGCAGTTTTGCTGCTTGTCCATCCCAGTAGGGCGGCACTTTTCCCCTCAGTGTGTTGGATGAAGGGCTTGTGTAGAGGGGTTATCAGAAGCCAGTGCTGCTCAGCATATGGGGATCATTTAAGAGCATAAATGACTTATAGCCAAAGAATTCTGTATGTTGAAAAAAAAAGCATCCTGTAGATTGGTTCAAAGCAGATTTACTATCCCTGCGTGATAGATCAAAAGAATTTCAGCCATGACAAACTGTAGGAGATCTAAATCAAAAAAATATAAAATATATCAGCCTGCTTAGACTAACAAGGTTTGAAAAATAAAGCAGACAAATTTGTTTGTGTGTTTGAGATGCAAACATATGCCAAACATTTCCAGAAGTTGATGCATCACAGAAAAGATTTCTCAGAAACAGGGAGCCTGGACATGCAAACTGGATATTTTGATGTCTTGGATATTTCCTAATTCACTTATTTATAAAGCGATAACAGAGAAGATTGAAGGAGACATACTGCGTTCTTGCCTATATGGTTAAAGACAGCAACAACACTGAATTCCACTTCTTTTCTACCTTCAGACAGAGTCAGGCCAGTTCTACTAAACTAAGCTAACGTAGTAGCAAAAATGCCAACTAGTGTTAACTTGCTTAAATATGTAAAGTATTTGAATTCTTTTCATTTTGTGCCAGCTTATCTCCAGTATAGAGAGACAAATTAAACTAGCTAAGAAATGCAGAAAACTACAGCTCAGGAAGTGCACCTTTGAAGCTGGCTCCAGAAGAAACCCATCCACCCAGACTGGAAAGCAACATCTACCTACTCACTCATTTGTAAGAGGGGCACCACAGTAGATTGATCCACATCTTAAATCCTTACACAACCTGCCAAGGAATTAACATCGTAATGCAATTAAACTTGTCAAAACCCGGGACTGAACCCCAAACCTTAAGTCTAATGTTCTCCCAACTGAGCACAGCTAATAGCTAGCTCCCCATAAACTCCCTTTTTTTTAAAATGGCCAACTCAACAAATGTTTTTTGATAAAAAAAAAAATCATTTTAAAATATGTTTGCATTAAGTAGCCTATTTATGTCTTGAATAGTTTGGTTTATTGATTGCAGCATCCTTTTACTGAGTAACAGTTTTAGCACACGGCTTTTATATTGTCGCGTTATTGCTTTTGAATGAGTAAACTGATTTGAATGCTCCTGTGCTATACTTCCTCAGCTTGCTTGACACAAGGCCTCCAGGCCAAAGCGGTAAGCATGATAATAATCACAGACTCCATCAGGTCACACGTCTGCACATATGGCTGCCTGAAAGCACAATGAAGGGGAGGAAAGCTTAAAAGACTCAAAAAGCCATGGTGGGGTAACAATGGATTGGAAGGTAGATGAAAATAGGTGAAAGAGATTGTGTGTTGTAAAAATAGAGAGAAAAATTAAGTGGGAGGAAAGTCAAGGTGGAGGGAACTCAGTCATGGAGTTTTTCGGTGGCCCCAGATATTCTCTACCTAATAAATCCTCAGCACATATTTAATCTATTCAGACAGACATGCCCAGAGAGAGCTAAAGGATGCACGCTTATTACTCACCTATCCCCTTCTGAATTTGCTGCCATACTAAATCCCCACAACCCAACCCCCCAAACTCTGCTCCCACAGCCTGTCCTGCAGCCAGACTGCAGGCGCTACAGGCTATCATAGAATCGGAGCAGGAATGTGACTCCTGACAGACACATCTCTCAGGACCTAAGACTAAATATGTTCCCAATTAGCTCCATCTGATAAAGTGTGAGTGCAAGTGAAACCCAAGGCGGGCATGATCAATAGCACTTTACTCATTTTTTTAGATGGGTTTGACATTGACAGGCCACACCGTGATTAATCGCTGTGGTGCTGAAGATAATTGTCCAACCACATCTTCCTTTGGAGGTGTCGCTGAACTCTCATTCATGTCCATAGTGCTTTGAATGTGGGTCGTCACTTTCAGTTCAGGTCTAATCACGTTCCTGAACCATCCATATGAAAACCAGCTTTCCCTTAATCTTCCTGTCATGCACCACCCAAGACACGGTACATCTACCTGGAGAAGAACTGCCATCTAATGTTCATGCTGCACACTGCACCAGAGTGAGATCTATTAGTGGCGTTTTTTTCAGTGAGGCCAGCTGTTTGATAAAAACAAGCTGCAAGCCTCTGTGGTTTGATTCTCAAAAAGTTTCCTTGGTTTCCATGCACTCACAGCTGGATGTTTTTAGGTTTACCCATACGGGACTGCTGTGACATGGGCACTGGAGATGAAACAGGCCTCCCTCGGCACACAAACACGCCACTACACTCCTGGCCTTGTGTACAGCTGGTAGGGATGACACAAGACGCACAGGGCTTTATTGAGTCCTGCTGAGGCTGCTGTGCAAGTCAATGCAGTGCTCTGGTAAAGCTCAGCCTGCAGGGCAACAGTGGAGAGTCTGCGGATGGAACGCAGGCTGCTTGGCCAATGTCAAAAGTCTCTATAGGCCAGTGTGTTGTGTGTGAATGTTGTGAGATGAGACATAACCATCTTTCAGCTCCATCCCTTTTAAACTCAGTAAACTCCTTTTAGAGAACCACATAAAGAGTACAACACCTTCATTTAATGTTCTGTTTGGTGTCCTGGTGACTCGCTCAGCCCTTTTTAATCCTTCAAGATGCAAACGGAATATTGTTCAATCACCCTGAAATATAACTTTCTGTTACTGAAGCTTTGCCGCAGGTTGGGATTATGAGGGAGTTGGGAGTTGAAGAAACTGAGCCATATATTAGTAAATAAGTAATAAGTTGTTTTTTTTTTTATTAATTAAGCTGTGTTTACATCTACACTTCAATCCTGAACTTGTCTAGGACTTACCACTGTCTGAGACAGCCTGCTTGAAGGTTAGCTGATCTTTTATATGCAAGCTCCCTAGGACAAAGTCTGTCTGATGTCAGATTGCCCCAGCATACACATTGCACAGCTAATATTTCAGTGTATTCATTACTAGGCATCGTGTGTGCTGCCTCCTGCCCACTCTATCTGGGCAGCCGCCTCAACTTAACCACATGGAGCATTTTAATCAGTGTTAACTGTGGAAAATGTCACTACCAGAAAATCGTCAGAAGTTTATGTGCTAAAACAGCTCTAGCTGGGAAGGTTGCACTTCTTCTCGAATCTGTCTGTCAAATGTGAAACCACAGAAAAACACAAAATGAGGCCAGGCTCTGTTGGCTCTATTAAAACAAACAAAAACCCACGTAGTAACAAGTTGCATCTTATTTGTTGAGCTCATACAGAAGCCAGAGTGTTACAATCACTCTGAAGGTGTTGTGACAGGTTATTTCTTCACCCATCAAACAGCAGAGGCTCTAAAAACTTACTGCCCAATGTGTCAATATGCTAAGCTAAGCCAAATGCTTAAGTTGGTTTGTGGTGATCTCTGCACGTATTTTGCTACCTAAACATTTTTTCTGATGAGTTTATGCTTTCAAAGCTTTTCTGATCATAAGGCCAGAAAGAAAAATGATGGAAACAATGTTATTATCATTATTGTTACTGTTGTTACAGCACTGAGAAAGTAAAACCTATGTCAACAAAGCACAAGGATTAACTGTCCTCTGTCACCTTGATGGTAGATAGTGTTGTCTGTTGAGCTGCTTCCAAATTCTATTTGTTTTTTGTTATTTATCCACTCATATCTTACGCCCAGTGTTCAGTATGGAACTGATTTGCTGGTGAGACCACTGCATCATTTTTATGTTTTGATTTGTTATGTTTTCTCTTTTCTTTTTTCTTTTTTTTTTTTTTTACAATGCCACCATTCCTCAAGCATTGCTTAATGCCACACTGTCGATTCTGGAGACCTCCAAATGAGCACAGGCCCTCTATCCCTCTGTGTGCCCATGCAGTGTATTCCCATCTCTATTGTGGTAAAACTCATTAGTTTCCCCACAAGTATCTCCTTCAGCAAGAATGTAATCTCAGTCTGGGTGGGTTTGGTCTGTTTCTTCATTCCTCCCTCATCTGTGAGGGATCATCCTGGAGCTTCTGAGCTCTGACATGGGCCTTCACCCACCTCTTTCCTTTTTCTTTCTCCTATGTGTCCTTTGTTGCAAATTGTTTCACAATCACATCTTTCAACCACTTCTTAATGCCAGTTGAGGCTGTCTCTCTCACCAGCTAATATCATGTGGTCAGGGGCATTGATTCCAGAGCCGTTCATGGATTCAGTTACTAATGTTGTGCCAGCAAAGATAACTGGGGATGGCAGGATGTTGTTGGATGGCACTGAGGGAGCATGCCTTGTGGCCAGTTCAGAGTGAGTTGTCAGCTGGCAGTCGTGCGGAGGAGAAGAAACACTCTGCCCCAGCTTTGAAGACAGACAGCGAGAGTAAGAAAGGGATTGAGCGTTACACCCCCAGACATCATGACTTCATTAGAAAATTCTTCTGTTTCTGTCTCTAGGATTCATCGATCATGTCGGAAGAGTTTGTTCTTGTTGTTGGGAAGCTCTCTTTCTCCTGGGTAAAAACCATACTGAACTGTCCTTCATTTTAAGCTTCAATTTATAAATCATTTAGTGACCTCTTGTGGCTAAAAACTGGTTTGAAGAATCAGTTTCTGCTTACTAAACTACTGCATCCTTCAATTTACACCTCCTAAGGAGTTTGATAAAAACAAGCTTTCAATCAGATTTCTTGCAACAACACTATGCTCTCAGCATATCGTCTGTAGCTACTGTACAAAATATTGATAACAATAAGTAATATTGTGACCTTCCTAAAATATTGGCCAAAGTCATTTTTTATTTTATTTTTTCCCTAAATCATATTTTCAATACTTGGGTCAGTTTTGTGTTTTCTGAAAAACCTAGAAAAAAATGTCTTTGGCCATTATTTTAAGAGGGTGTTGATATGCCAACTCAACACCTAGAATTCAATCTGATCAAAGCTTAATGTTTGCATTTGATTTTTAAACATTTAGTCATGTTGACTCTGGTGTTACAGGATGCAAATAACAAAATTAAAGCAGGTTTTGATTTTCTCTATTACCACTTTCTATGGATCTTTGTACCTCAAATTCTCCCTTAAATTCTCTGCTAGCATGTTTGTTTTACTGTTGTTGTGACCAATGTGCAATATGTCTCTCATCTCTGATTTGCCATCCCTGCTCAGAGCGCAAAATGTGACCATCCTGACTATAATTAACTTATTGTTGGCTGTTATTCTGGTAAATGACCTATTAAATTGTATGTGTATCCATTTTTCAAGCTGTGTGGCTTTTTCTTTGTGACTGCCAGGAAGACACTCGTGCCAAAAATGATCAGTATTCCTCTAAATTGTCATTTATTAAATAAGTTGAAGGTTATTATCCCAAAAGACCTAAATGAACGTTCAGAGAGTTGGTAAAATTACAAAAGACAGACAGAAAACCTCTGCAAAGTCAGTAAAACAAGTACTGCATGGGCTCCCTCCACCGTTAGAGGGCGCCACCAGTTCAACCTGGCAATACAGAACAATCATTCTGATCAGGACTTTTTAAAATGGATACGAAATTCCATTTATAATATGAAAATCAGGTAATGCTTTCATTACAGGTCTGTAATTTCCTAATAAATTCATACAAATTTTCTTGAAAACTTTCACAAATGATTATAGCTATACAGACATGGTAAACACTTGGTACACATCCAGTTAATTCATTCCGCTAAATCTCTAACAAAACAGTCAGTGCAGCAAATTTGTCCACAGGGAAACAAGCGCTTCAAGACTGTGAGGTGGAGCCCCTTTCTGCATGGAAAAATACAGACTAAATCTAAGCTGAACAAATTGATTAGCTATAAAGATGGCTTGTGTTTGAATGAAATTCGACTTGGATACTTGTTTTGTTAATTATTCATAAAAAATAATGTTCGTGAGGGTGGAAGGTGGGTGAACTGTTCTCAGCTTCTTAAGAGAGGCATGCGAAAGAAAGCCTGAGACAGACTGCTTTAACACATATGAAGAATTACAGTTTCAGAAATTAATAAACAAGGAATTCATGTTTTTTTTAGATTTAGAGACATTCTTTTAACAAAGTTTAAAATAATTAGTACTGGGAAAGTATTAAGAAATTACAAATCCATAAAATACAAGCTGCTGATCTTCTTATTGAAAGTTTCACACTAAGGTGATGCAACAGTGTTAGACTACAAGAAACCTGACAAATATTTTATTTTTTTGTTCTAAAATTTCAGTGTATAACAAATGACCAATATTGCATTTTTAAATATTGTCAGTATTGGATCTTTTTTTTTTTTGCCTTCAATAAAAAGCTCTCTGTTATTGCTGGTGCAGCCTTCATTAGTCCCCGGCAGGGAGACATGCACAGATGTAGCCCCTCTTTTTAAAATGATTCATTATGAATTTCAAATGCATAACAAAGCCTGCGTTGGCAACAAAATGTCTATCAGTAGTCCTTTCCCTTTGAACCCAGCGGGAAGAAGAGATTCTCCTAAACCATATTATTATTGTTGAGCTTGGTCCACTCAAAGATGTCCTGCTCGCACACAATGTCTGAGTTGATGAGAAGGTAGCGATCACCCACACAGAAGTGCTTCTGGCAGGCGGCGCACTTGAAGCACTCCAGATGGTAAACCTTGTCCCGCACTCGCATCGTCATCTCAAATGCTCGGATCCTCTTTTCACAGGAAGCACAGAGACCATCCTGGCCGAAAAGCCTGAGTGGATGAGAGGGTATCAGCAGGTTACTGAGAGGAAGATGGAAAACGTTTACTCATGTGAAACTGTAAGAGAGGCTAACAGGATCTCCATTAAGGTACTCTGGATCTTTCTCCTGACCCTGAGGGATTAAACTGTTAGAGCACAACTGTTTCTATCCTGCTCCTTTCCACAAGTCCAAAAAGGCTGCACACCCACAATCTTTTGCAATTATTAGTAATAATAAATAGATCAAAGCTAAATTTAAAGTAAATTAAGCCCAGATGGATGGCATCACCAAACTGTTTATTTTACACATAAACCATATTGATTCAACTTAGTTTCACTCCATATTTTTCACCAGGTGATCCACAACCCTCGTGCAGTGGCCCTGTACCCCACCAGTGGGACTCGGCACACAGTTTGAAAACCACTGACCTATATAAGCTTCATTTTGCAGCAAATAAAGTAGGAGCACATTGTTATTAAAGCAACCCATTTTTTTTAAAGGTACAGAGACCATTCACAAGACAGGGCCAATCATACAGGTTCTGCCACTGATTATATCATACTTCAAGGGGTCGCCACAGCAGATGACTCCATATATTTGATTAGGCACGTTTATCTAGACTTGGGACCAGCAATAGGAGTACACCAGCTTGTGACCCCTTGAAGCAATTTTTAAATAGCCAAAATAACTCACTCCTAGAAGGAACTCTTTTAAAAGGGTGCTAGTAATTTTGGAACAGTCTTTTTACAAAAGCCCCACAGCCAGGATTAAACCATGAGATAGCTTGGGAACTACTTTCAGAAGCATTAGTGAGTGTTTGGGCTATTATATTGGAGTCAGTCCTATAATAAAAAATTCTAAATTGTTTTAACATGTTAACCAGCATTTATTGAGACAAGCTGACAACTTGCTCGATCAACTCATGATATCAGTACATTCCACCAACCAGACCAACCTGAGATAATCTCGCCGACACAACTTTCTTCCCAGCTTATAGTAGAGCCGACGGCCCACCTCCCCCAACCGACAGCCACACAGATCACAGCTCAGGCAGTCCTCGTGCCAGTACTGCTCGATGGCCTTCAGGAAGAATCTGTCACCGATGCTCTGCTGACATCCACCGCATGTCAACAGGGATGGAGGCATCTGAAGGACCTCATCCACTGGTTCCCTGGAGAAAAACAAAAAATGTTTCTAGGTGATGATTCTAGGTCTGCATCGAGTTAATATTTTCTTCATCCGTTAATCAGCCAAGTCTTTCCTCTGTTGTTTGATTAGTTGTTTGGTCTGCAGGTCTCCCAAACGTTCTGCTAACTGGCTAATCAAACACTGGACTATGATTGTTCAACCTCTGAAATATTTTTGTTGGAACCTGTTGACAAGTGTAGAGGCATTTGTTGATCTAAAGGTACAGTTAGTTTCTGTGTTCTGCCTCAATAAGCACACTGTGTTGTATCTAATTAGAAATGTGCGATATGAGCATATTTATATATTTTATAATTACTTTAGTTTCGATGCGTCTCTGAGCTCGAGTTATGTGCGCAGATGCGTTTATTCCTGTCCACCTGAGGGAGCCATTGGATAGTAAACTGCAGCCTCAGCGTCATAACGCTAAAAAAAAAGGGGGGGGGAGGTCATAGAGTATTCTGGGTTTAAAAAATGTCTAGTTATTTACACTAGGACTACCTTAGCTCGTCACTTTTAGGAGACGGTGCAGCAGTGAGCCTCCTTTCGATTGTTATTTTACACTTTAGTGCACTCTTTAGCTCTTTTTTTGTCATCATCTAACAGCAGGAGACTTCAGACCTTATGCCACCAGCTATGCGCAGCTGTCGCACCGCAGAGTTTGGCTGTCCTATCAGCCTAACTACGGTCACTGATAGTTTTATTTGAATCAGAAACTACATGATTTAAATATCACTTATTACTACTTACTCATTGGCCTCCAGTGTTTTCCTCTCTATAGTGGATGTCATTCTTTAAAGATGATGTCCAGCCTGATCCAAGATTAGATTCCGGAGTCACCAGCCTGCAGCTCAGCGGCCACCCGCGAGGCGAAGCTGCATGCGGGCAGACGCGCTGCACCTGCTCCCTCACCCCCGAGGCACCAGCAGCAGCCCGTGTAAGGCTTTTTGATGTGCTGAACCAAAGGGGCAACTGAGTCCAGACGAAATGGCCGCAAGACGCGAAATATTGTCTTTAAGCGGCTATGCTGTGATGGAGGACGCTGTCATCATTTCCTGAGGCAGTGACCCGCGGCGATACTTCGCGTCTTTCAAGTATGTTTTATCACCCCGCAGTGACTCCGATGACTGTCCGCGCTTTGTTAAATTTAGATACTGTCAGAGGCGATCAGAAGGTCACTTGCGTGGATCTCCGTGTCCGCGCGTCCCTTTTAACTCCACATGAAGCCGCGGGCACCGTTATTGTGCGGCTGCAGCAGCATCGTCTTTAAATACGTCCCCGCCTCCCCTCCCCTGTCCGTCCGCCTGCCTCGTCAGTCTGTGCTTTCGTTTCCCTCTTCCTGCTCACGACTGTTTGACAATGGGGGGAAATCGGTCTTAAAGCGACAGCTTAACACGGCCTTGCTCTGTCAGGCGTGGAGCAGGTCGTGACTGAGGCTGTTATGGCTTGCTTCGCCAAAGTGCCGCCAAGACGAGATAAAAAGAGTGGCATGCTCTTTCTTAGAGGAGTATGTCTGTTTTCCTTCATAATTATGTCCTATTAGTTGCCATTTCTAAAACGTTCTGATGGTCACTTTCTGTCAGGGATAAAGTTTAAACGATAATGGTTATTACAGGATTAAGTAATGTGAACTTGTGCTGTTAATATGTGAGAAATGTCTCATTTTGAGTGACTTAATTTTACTTCCTATAATGTGATATTGTATTTTAAAGCTCCTGCATAAACACACAACTGAAAACAGTTAGTCTGGACAGGAAAGTCCTTGTAGTATTTTCAGACTGCTTAATGTATAACACTGCATCATCATAGTTTCTAAACTAATCATTTTTTAGGTTAATTGATCGGAGATTTAATTGACTATATGTTGAGGTAAAAATACTCATATGTGCACTTCCTGATTCTTATTAGAAAAGCTCAAGATGGCCCCAAGAAATTGTAAAGCTGGAGGAAGATGTGATTAAGCTATACATAGAAATATTCCAAAAAGAAGAGCTTTTGAGAGCTGCCTCTGTGGGGAATGAATGCACTGATATTTCTACATAGTTGGTGTCCTCATGGCTTTTCCTTTTCAAACCAGAGCTGCTGCGGCCCTTCTCTTATCTCCTGCCAGTGCCTCGGGGCTGCCCGTAAGAGGGAGGGACACCGACAGCAGTCTGACTGGACAGGGAAGATAAAGCACCTAAACTCCAGCACCCCAGAAGCAGCTCCTCAGCCAGATGTAACAGAAAAAGATTACAGGCAAACTCTAAGATGAAGGCTGAAAGCATCCTTGGGCCACACAGTTGTAGAGCTGTGTAGACTCACTGGACTGATACCAAGCTGAAAAAGCCCAGGAGCAAGGTGAGCATGGCACTGTTGTGTGCCAGCTACACAGAAAGCAGAGCAGCTTGACAGAGATAAAACTCAAACTACAAATCCTTCAGATGAAAAACATTTCTACAACACAACAACACAAAGAAGGGACCATCTTCTTACACAGTTAAACTCTCTTCCTTACACGAACAACAGCAGCACGCCACCTTCCCATGGTATCCTGCTGAAATTGCTTGCAGAGATGATTTAATTTTAATTCCTTCAGCACTTTGAAAACTTCCCATTCGCACAGCTTACAATTTGAAACTTCAGGTTTGTTCTTTTTTGTCATGCACAGTTTTATCATATGCAGTCGGCCAAGAAGCTATTCTTGAGCTTTCAGTGGTGTGTAAAAATAAAATAATGAAATAAATAGCTTAAGCTTTGTTGACTGAGTGCCAATTTATGGTGCCATAGATCATAGATATTCAGTGCTTAGGAGGAGAGTTAGGAGTGGCGGGTTATGTTTGTAGCAGTCCTGTTTGTGTTAGTTTGGGGTGTTTTTAACTTTAACTGAGTTGATATTTGTGACGCCAGCTGTTTTAATTAAACAGAAATCCTCCCTTGGTCGTTTTCTGAGCTGTTGCATCGTGGTGTGACACAAAGTGGATGAAGGAAATGTCCAGTAGCACATTTGCTCCTTGACTCAGCCATGGGTGGCACAGAAAGCCGAGAGCCACCATTGGCTCGCGGACTGCTCTTTGAGAAGTCTTTTATGCCTTTTGCACATGGTCTCTGTCTTTGAAATTTAGCCTGCCACATATGTGTACGATTAATATACTGTAGTCTTTAAACGGGACAGACAGAAAATATAAAGTTGTAATCGTTTGCATTGTGTTTGTCTGCACCTTCCATAATGATCCAAAAAAGGAGGTTTTGAAGATTGTAATCAATACTGCACACCAATACAGTATTTTAATCCTTCCAGCATGTCAGGTTTCATTAACACAAAGCACACAAATTTGTGACAGATGAGAAACAAGAGAAGAAAAAATCAGTACTGACATGACACAAGTCATCCACTACTTCCTGTGGAGTTGACTGAGAGAGCCCAGAGGATGTTCAAACTGGCATGCAGAGATGAAGCTTTCCTGAAGGGCTGGTGCACATTGCATTCACTTCCTGCCCCCTACATGCACGATGGCACCCTTCTCATGGTTTCCCAGATAGACGGCTTGACTCCAGATGGCTCAGGGTGATAGGAGAAAGTATCCTCATAGACAACTGGAGGCTGTTGTCACTGGGTGGTAAAACCCATATCTCTGTTTTAACACATCCTAAATGTCACCAGAAAGGAGCTGTACTTCACTCTAGATGTGACATCCATGTGTTACCCTGCTTCTGTAATAAAAAATGAAAGGCGGGGCATTTTCACACATCATCATTTGAATTTTACAGCATTTGAAATAAGAGCAAAAGTCATCTTTTGTGTCAGATGTGGTTTGCTATTTTCAGCTTATATTCCTCCCAGGGGTGCAAACAGTTAAGAGCGTGGACAACCTTTAGGGAAGTGCATGTCCAGCTTCCTGTTTTGCCTATTTTGCACTGGGAGCATTTTGGAGTTGAAAGAAGTGAGGAATGTTAGGGGGAAAGCATTGCTGCTAAGCAAACAGTGAAATGATACAGGAGCTAGTCGTTCAGCAAAGAATGGGAATTTATTCCCCTAGAAAGAAAATATTGAAAGTGCTTGCAGGCACATTTCCTGAAATAAAGGACTATGAACATAGTGTTGACTCTATGATAGCACAAACTCTGGAACAGCAATAGCAAAGCTGACCACTTCCTGTCCAATCTAAAGTGAAATGATAGCTAGCACTGGTTTAGAGTGCCCCTCCTAGACTTCCAAAGGTCTAGAAATGTTTTAAAAGGTACATATTGAGCTGTGCTTTTAACCTCAAAAATCTTGTTATAAAGGTCAGAGGTCAGATGAGGACCCACCCTGGAATTCTACTAGAAAAGTTGTTGCTTGATTGAAATATAGCAGGCTGCGGAAATGAGTCACTCGTTGAAAGGGAGCTTCACTTGCCCTTGGGATCCTCCCATAATCAGTATTATCCTAAAAGAAAACACTTTTAGTGGAACAGTGCAATCAAAAGGCTGTGCAGACATGTTAACTGCTTCCTGTATTTGGCAAAACAAAAGAAAGCTGGCTACACATTCTCTCCAGTAGTCTCCTGGTGAGTGCGACTGGTGAGCTGGTAAGAGACTCGTGGAAAAATTGTGGGTAAATGTGAAGTAAAATCAAAAGAAAATCCAGAAATGGTTCTGAAAAAGTCTGCCAATCAAGTCCATTTGTGTTTAGTCTGACCTGGCAGCCTTTTCTCTCATTTATTTATAAAATCTCACTTCAAAAAGCTTTAAAGTTTGAGTGTGTACATTTATTTAAAAAACAGGTCTACATCTTTCCATATCAGGGAAGACCAAAAATTTCTCTTCAGTTCATCATTGGTGTTTGTCATTATATACTGACCTTTACTGCCACC
>JAMQGT020007060.1:0-32464 GCA_024447675.2 Pterophyllum scalare
ATGTTATGTTGTTCTTCAACTCAGACTTGTCTCCATAAAGCTAGGACATCTTACTATTCATCATTAATTGAAGAAAATAAGAACAACCCCAGGTTTCTTTTCAGCACTGTAGCCAGGCTGACAAAAGTCAGAGCTCTGTAGAGCCCAGTATTCCTTTCACTTTAACTAGTAATGACTTCATGGATTTCTTTACAAATAAAATTTTAGACATTAGAGGAAAAATTATTCAAAACCATCTCCAAGATTTATCTTCATGTTCGGCTGCTTTCAGCACTGCTGGTATTTGTTTAGACTCTTTGGCTCCAGTTGATCTTTTGGAGTTAACTTCAATAGTTACTTCCTCCAAACCATCAACATGTTTATTAGATCCCATTCCTACTAGACTGTTCAAAGAAGTCTTTCCAATTATTGATGCCTCAATCTTAAATATGATCAACCTGTCTTTATTAGGTGGCTATGTACCACAGGCCTTCAAGGTGGCAGTAATTAAACTGCTACTTAAAAAGCCATCACTTGACCCAGCTGTCTTAGCTAATTATAGGCCAATCTCCAACCTTCCTTTTCTCTCCAAAATCCTTGAAAGAGTAGTTGTAAAACAGCTAACTGATCATCTGCAGAGGAACGGTTTATTTGAAGAGTTTCAGTCAGGTTTCAGAATTCATCACAGTACAGAAACAGCATTAGTGAAGGTTACAAATGATCTTCTTACAGCCTCTGACAGTGGACTCATCTCTGTGCTTGTCCTGTTGGACCTCAGTGCAGCTTTTGATACTGTTGATCATAACATTTTATTACAGAGATGCGAACATTGCTTTTTTTTTTTTTTTTTTTTTAAGCTGGTAATATATTCACCTGTTGATGACCATATACTGTGTTAGTCCTTTCTAATTAGCTAATTGGATAATGGAAAGAACAGAAGAAGGACACCCTTGGTGACAACATTTCATGAAAAGACTGCCATTTCTTTTCAGCTGTTGTGGAACTCCAAGCTGCGGTGCAGTGTCTCTGATAAGCATGTTTTTATTTAAGCCTGTCAAGGAGACAAAACTGATGATGGCTCCAGACGAGCCAGGATAAAGTTACATTAATGCGTGCCTAAATTCAGTGGTTAAACATTCAGTCGTCATTGTTATGTTTCAATAAAAAAAATAAATCAAGAGCCTCTCGGTGGCATCAGAAGAAAAGTCGGGGGACCACTAAGATCCTCTCAACATGAATGCCTGATCATATTTTCCATCTAGGTGACCCAGTAGTTTTTGAGATATTTCAATCTGTGTTATTGTACTGAATAATGTTACTATCCTGAGAGGAAACCAGTTGCCAGTGAAGGCAGGAAGAAACATTCTGCAAAGTAAATTGCAGTCCAAGCAGGCAGCCTGTACACTACTATGGTTTATTCTTCAGCAGCATGTGTGCTGACACCCTTCTAAGCCTTTACTCATTCAGTACAAGTTTGTAACATAGTTTTTGAAACTTATACAAGTCCCAGTTCCAACCGATCTCATGAGTTAATAATAAGCCCAACACCAGTGTTGCATGCAGAACATAAATAAGTTCAGGAGTGTATTTCCTTTTAGCATTTCTGTGTTTTTCTGTGTTTATATTGAGCACTTATCAGCATCCAGTTCAGAGTTGCTGCACCGTTAAAGGCTCAGGGGTTGCTCACAGATAAATGCATTGATCGTTCAAACTGCATCTAGCTGACGTTTGCAGGTTGATTCGTTTCACACAGATAACTTGATGATACAAACGACTGGTGCAAGGCGTTCTGTGAACCAACAGTGTTACAGTGCTGCACTATGAGGACTTAAATCAAGACGTTATGCACTTTTTTTTCGTTTTTTTGGTATTTTTAGGATGCGCTGTTGGGCTGGAGCCTATCTCAGCTGCCATCGAGAGAGGGGCAGGATTTTGGATTTTCTTAAAATATAATTTTATTCAGTAGAGACATGAAGAAGAGTCCTGCAACAATTATAAAAACCCATATATATATATATATATATATATATATATATATATATATATATATATATATATATATATATATATATATGTATATAGTGTGTATATAACAGATGAATTTAACCCTTCACAAAGTTTTTTCGCAGCAGAATATCTGACCTACATTTTGGGGTCTCAGCACACAAAGTGTTAACTGGGTAACGCTGACTTGGTTCGGGACCTGTGGGCGTGCCTGTCAGTCCAAAAGTGTCATATTTGTAAGTGCACACAACAGTGCAGGGAATGATCACGCTTCATGTCGCATTTGTATTTTTTTTTTAAACTTTAGTATCGGACTACTATGGCTCGGATATTAAACCTCATCAGCGTTCAGCTGCGCAGAGATCTGGCCGCGTGTCGACGCGTCGCCGGCCTGCCTTTGAGAGCCATCAGCTGCACTTCAAGAAAACAAGCAGGAGGGAGGTGAGATAGTTCCGTTTTATTCAGAAGAGACCCACGTTTTAAAGATTTCTCATGCAACCAGTTTTAGTTCGGGAATAATCACAAATGAGGGTTTAAAAATGTAAGAAAAACCGTTCAGTGCTGCACAGCTGATTGATTTGTGCAACAAATCTTAATGTGGCATACAAGCTTCACACAAAGCTGTTACACTTAAAGTCAATTTAGTCTTATCTAACTTTAAACTCTCAACTTGCTGACCTCAGTATATCATTATCGAGCTGCAACACTAACACTAGTGCATGTTGCATGGAGCTATAGTTAGTTTACCTACAGTTAACTTGCTTCTTATCCTTGTAGTGATGCATCTTCAGTTTTGGGGAAGAGGTGGAAGGACACTGCAGAAACTGTCATCATTGGTGGTGGGTGTGTGGGCGTCAGCTTGGCCTATCACCTGGCCAAAGCTGGGATGAAGGACGTAGTTCTGCTTGAGAAGACTGAGCTGACAGCTGGATCCACCTGGCATGCTGTAAGTCTACGAAAGTCTTAAGTCTGAAGACCCAGTTGTTGCATTTCCACACTGGTTTTTCACTCTGATTACCTTCATTAACAATGAAATTGCAGGTAATCAGTTTTACTACAGCCCAGAGTTGTATGGCCAGCAATCAACCACCCCTAGAGTGATTGTGAGACATCTTTACTTTCCGTTAACCATTTTTCTTAGCTTAATACTTAAAAAACAAATTAATAAAAATGACTCTATTGTGGGTCAATACAGTTTTGTAATGATAAGCATAAAATGTCCTCAGAATAATCTTCCAGCTGGCTGCAATCTGGCTCTTCATCAACAGTTTCACTTAGTGATGGTGTTTAGATCCACTTCTGTTTGTCATCCAGCTGTTGCTCTGGTTCCACTGGGAGCACCTGTCAAGTTTTCAAAGTGCTTGAGGTCCTGAACCCCTTACTCCTCTGCACGCTTCCCTCTTCATTTACAAGAACTCAACACTCTCATGCTATTAATAGACATCTGACAAGTCAGAGGGGAAACTCGCTCTTCAGTTAAGGGTACACCCTGTACACGTTGCCAGCCTGTCACAGGGCTAACACAGAGAGACCGACAACCATTCATACACACAGTCACACCGATGGGCAATTAGAAATCACCAGTTAGCCTAACGCCAGTAACTGCATATCCTAGCTCCTATTGGACAACAGGTGATGGATACCAAAAACAGAGCTTAAAGAGTATTTCAGAAGACAGCAACAGTGTTGTGTTTACAACTTGTTTTTGCTGCCCCTAAGTGGCCAAAAAGAAAGAAAAAAACACAATTTTTACACCTTTAAAGTGGAATTTGTGAAAGCTGTGTCTTGGCGGATGAATTTTCCGAACATCTTAATAATGTGTTCATATTTCAGGCTGGCTTGACAACGTATTACCATCCAGGCATCAACCTAAAGAAAATCCACTATGACAGCATTAAATTATATGAGACCCTGGAGGCTGAAACTGGACAGGTGAGGTACCTCGCTTAGCTTTCATAGCTTTTAGGTGGTGTTCATATATGTGTATGCAGTTGATATTGCCTTTCTCTGCAGGCAGTGGGCTTGCACCAGCCTGGCAGCATTCGTATAGCTTCAACACCGAGTCGGGTGGATGAAATGAAGTATCAGATGACCCGCACACATTGGCACGCGACAGAACAGTACCTCATTGGACCAGAAAAAATTCAAGAACTGTTCCCTCTGCTTAATGTGGACAAGGTCTGTATGCCCTAGTGCATCAGTCATAGAGTAGCTGATAGCATCATATCATTCATTAGATTGTTCTCAAACTTGTCCCTGCTGAATTTTTATATACCATAATCTTGCAGCAGAATTGTGTCACTATGAAGAGGTTGTACAGTGTGTATCTGTGCCTTGATTGGCTGGTTTTCTGGTTTTTAATTACCTGAAACTTTTAAGCCAAAATATATATATATTTTTTAACCAAGAGTTAAAGAACAAGATAAGTCATGAGAGTGGAATGACAAGGGTCACTCTCATGACATTACTTCACTCCCCATTATGAAACTACAGCGAGGAGATGTTTAACAGCCCAGAGTCCGACCAATGCTGGATTTTTCTTTTTCTGATGCTAGCCTGGCTCTCAGGGCTTCAAATTCTCTGTCACACCATCGAGGCCGTTTTATATCCATAAACAGATAATTATATTTTGCTGGGAAGTATCATCGATTCTTTTAACAAGAAAATGGCTACATAAACATAAAAATGTAAGACAGCTTCATGGAGCTGCTTAATTTGGCTGATTTGTAAAAAGCATAAGATTTTATTGTTGGATCAGCAGTTTGAATTCATTGTCTGAAGGTTTCTGTTTAATCATAGGTGCTGGCAGGTCTTTACACACCAGGAGATGGCCACATCGACCCTTACTCTCTGACCATGGCTCTGGCTGCTGGAGCTCGTATGCACGGTGCCCAGATTTATAATCATGCCCTGGTGACCGGCCTCAAGACAACGTCTGATGGCAAGTGGGACGTCCAGACTTCTCATGGAACGATTCGGGCAAACCGCATTGTCAACACAGCAGGTGAACATTCATATCCTGCACACATCTACCAGCAGAGATCACAGGAGCTGTGATCCACATAATTTAGATGGTAAGCATTGTATACAGACTGAAAAGGAAAAGAGTACAAGGGAATAAGTACAGTCCATAATATCCACAATGCAAATGTAACTGTGTTGAAGTTGAGATTTTTCTTCTCAACTTTCACGTGGTAGAAACACAAGAAAAATGTAACTCAGGTGGACCAGTGGCTGAAAGAGTATTAAAACGTTGTATTCAAGTTCAAGTACTGTTACATTACTGACATATTGCTCAACTACTAATAAAACTACTGCTGTTAAAATGTTTAAAAGTATTCTCGTTAGAAATTACTGCTAGTATTCATTATATTTACAGAAAAACTAGGTTTTTGTGCAGTCAGTTGAAAAAGGAGTATCCACATTGCAGCAGAAGATTTAGGAATAGTCAGAATTTCAGATTACAGTAAATGTTGGCTCCTGATTGAAAATAATAGTTGGAAAATCCAATGAAATTTCAAGATGAATTTAATTCTTGGACTCTACTACAGTACCTTTTGCATGATTCACGGTTCAGAATAATAATTATTTATCTTATATTGTGCCTTATTGCAGCTCCTCAGTTTGTCTTCTACCTAAAGTAAGTTGCTTTATTTGATTGCCTCGGAAGCACAGGTGGGCGGGGCTTCTGTGCTCACAGCCAGACTTGGCGTGTGTGAAATAACCATACGAGCGAGATCCCCCTCTCTATGAAAACATAAAGAGTAGGAAAAGCTCCTGTTGCTTCAAGCCTGGCCTTCCTGAAGCTCCCTTTGTTCTGATTGGCTATCTATTATTGAGTAATAAGTAAATATATGTATATCATATTATACCTAGGTTTATAACAACATAATGAAAGTAATCAGGAGTCTTGTTGGCAGAGGATGACTTGGCTTTGGATAATTTTATGCAAGAACAAATATATAATATATATTATAATATATCCAGGTTTATTACACTTTTTATACAAAGCCAGCGACATTCATATCCATGTGCAGCAAGCACTACACAGTTCAACCCCCACCTCAGCAGGTCTATGCCTGCTGAGGTGGGGGTTGAACTGTGTGTTTTAGAAATGGGAGGGGCACTGTGAAATGAAAACTGTGAATCAAGTTTCTTCAAGGTTGAAATACTGAAGCATGTGTGTGTTAGTAAAAGAAGAAGAGCCCTTATTTACCTGTTTGTTTTTTGTTTTTTTTGTGGGGAAAAATAGAGACGTTACATTTCAGAGTACAGTAAATACTCTGGTAGGAGACCTTTGCCCATCCAGACCGCTGCTTACAAAGTTCAGGAAAGAGAGTTTTTGGTCTGAACTGGGTCGTACCAGTTCTGGGGGGATTTCGTTGGCTGTGACTGCTCGCTGCTGTTGCTTGTTTTTCTGGCAAAGGTTGAAGAATGTGCTTCACTCTCTTTTCTACTGTCTGTCCTCCCCTGTGGACGATGTTGTGTAACATGCAGAATACATAAATCATGGATATAGTGCATTTCATTAGTCGCCCTTTTTTTCTGTTATGTAAAATGGACTTTGAAACAAATGGCAAATGAAAGAGCAATTGTAGTCAAACCACCAAAAACTAAATTTAAAGATATGCATGTGTTACATTTGTTTTCAACTGCCTATAGAAACAAAACTATGCCAGTTCATGTGCTTTGGAACACACATAAAGCTGTAAATAGGAAAGAATCAGCAGCAGAGCAAATGTTTCACTGCTTCGTTAACCTCTTCTTCCTTTCATATTTTCTTTAAACTGGTTAAATCCAGTTATGTTGAGGCCCTGCTGGCATTTTGGCTTCACTCCAATACCCAGTCTGAGTAGGGCAACAGTTCAGATTTCATCCAATCTTGAAGCAGCAGCACATGTACTCCTCCTCCTCGTGACATGCAGTCTGAAGCTTTTCCTTGTTGCGGTGCTGCTGCTCCTTGTTGTATGCAGGCACTGAGTTTGTGGTTTAACTGGCCTGATCTAATTTATATCTCCAGTATAGAGCTCACGTGTTTGTTCACAGGCATCTAACAAAGAGCAAAGTTAACATCATTCAATTTTATTGTTTACGTTTTTTTGGGGGTTTTTTTGTGATCCTTGGGATTCTTCTGCTTCATGTGCAGTCTCACAAGGGAAGAAACATCTTTACATTCTCAAACTCCAGGCCTCCACAGCAAACATCTGCTTCCCCCATGTCACCTTTATGCTAAATAGACTCACTGCTGAAAGTGTACAGTGTCTGCACTGCAAGTCTTCTTCTCATTAAGGGAACCTCCTGACCAAACGGGGCCCAATTGAGGTCAAAGGCCATGGTTGCCCTGTATGTAACCCTGTAGGATTATATTCTGCACATGAGTTGTGTGACGCAAATGTGGGAGGCAATGTGTTAAATTATCTTCAGCTTTTTTCCAGCCTTTTCTGTCTGCAACGCAAGATTCCATTCATCATGTAAAATATGTGATGCTTGATGCGTTTTCTTTTCCAGCCGCTCTGTTGTACATTTGCTGCGTGTTTGGGATCTTTGCCCTGTTGCATGACCCAATTTTGGCCAAGCTTTAGCTGTCATCCCACACTTGATGGTGACTTGCCCAATTGGCGTGAAGTTGGCCCCTAGTATTAGTTTACATATCCCCATTGAATTCTGGGTGAATATAGTTTTAGCCATTTTAGGATCTATGTGTGAGGCATTCAGTCATGGGCATTCTTGTAGTCAGTCCAGGAGGTGCACAGGTTGGTCAGTCTGGTCTTATAGTCTCGAGTGACTGCGCTATCTACCAGTAGCTGGTGTTTTGCTCCTCTGGTGTCTTATCCATTAGCAGCTGGTTCATTTGTGCTGCCAGGTGCTCATGGAGTGCAGTTAGCTTCTTTAGCTAATAGGTGTGAATCAGGTCCTTTCCTCTTTACCTTCCCTGTCTGCCACTGTGATGGTTACTGTTCATGTCTTGGCATCAGTGGCATTGATCGAACTCCTGTAGCCAGCTTATTATTCCAGCTGGGTATTGGATGACTGGTAGGTCGATTGTATTGATGGGTTGGATTTTTATTCCTACCATTGAACTGGCTTCTCAGCAGCTGTCTTACCTCCTGAAGTTATTTGGCTGTGGCTGACCTTCGTGGCTCTTTAACCCAGGTACTTGTAGCTTCCCTGGATATCTGCTATTCTCCCTTCTGGTAGCTCTACCCCTTCTGTCCTGATCACTTTTCTTTTCTTTGCAACCATTTGGCCAAACTTATCCAGTCTGAATAACATCCCGTTATTCTCACTGCAGATCCTGGTGAGGTGGATCAGTGAGTCAATGTCTCACTCACTCCTGGCATACAGCTTGATGTACAGGGGGTGGCTGATAGCTTCTTTACTTCTGAATCGTTATCCATATCCACTCTTAGTGATGAACTGGCCTAAGAGGTTGTGGCCTATGCAGAACAACAGTGGGGACCGTGCACCACCTTATAACCTTGGTATAAGGTGATGCACTAAGGTGGGAGAGAGAGTTACCCCTATTTTCTGCCTTTATGCAAATCTCAGCTAGCAGTCACCGGACTTCACATGTAACTGAGTGGTATTTATGTTTTCATTTAACACTTAGCGAGAATGTTGCATCTCTTAATGACCTCTGAGTAGATACTTTGCTTATGCTTACAGATTTATTTATTTATCTTGTGTAAAATCTATTCAGAGAGAGAGATCCAACTTTATCTGCTGGATGAGTTTACCTTGTCAGCTAAATTGACATCTCATTTTTTTTTTTTTTTTTTAAAGGTTTCTGGGCCCGGGAGGTGGGCAAGATGATTGGGTTCGAGCACCCTACCATTCCAGTGCATCACCAGTATGTAGTAACAGCCACAATACCGGAGGTGAAGGCTCTGAAGAAGGAGCTGGCAGTCATCAGGGACCTGGAGGCCTCTTATTACCTGCGTCAGGAAAGAGATGGCTTGCTGTTTGGCCCCTATGAGAAGATGGAAAAGATGGTGTTACAGGACTCCTGGGTGAGAGATGGAGTACCACCAGGTCTGTCTGCCACAGATTAAGATTTGTGAATCCAAATTTTTCTACGAAGTTTTGCACTTCCTATACGGCACAGTTTCTATCTGCCCGTGTGCTTCAGGTTTCGGTAAGGAGCTGTTTGAGTCTGACCTGGACAGGATAATGGAGCATGTTGAGATGGCCATGGAGATGGTCCCTGTGCTGAAGGAAGCTGACATCATTAACATCGTTTCTGGACCAATCACATACACCCCTGACCTGCTGCCTATGGTTGGACCACACTACGGAGTTCGCAACTACTGGACGGCAATTGGCTTTGGGTGTGTGTTTAGTCAGGCGGTGCTGAACTGTGAGGTGCACCGTCTGACCTGGCTATGATACTCCTAAGAGGTGAAAGGGACAGGTGTAGGCAGGTTCTTTTTTTGTTTTTTTTTTTAACAGCAACAAAGATTACGCTGATCTAGATTGGGTCACTGATTTAGCTAGCATAATAACATCATCAGCAGTTGCAGCTGCATCCCAACTCCACTACATCCGACTCACAGAGATGATACACATCTTTTTTTAGATACAGTATGACTTAAACCTCTAAAAGACTTTGATTTTCTTAGATATCCTTTGAAAAGCTCTTTTTTCCCCCCTACATTACATCCAAAGTGAGAGTGCTGATCCATGATACTTGAAGCTCTGACTTAATATTTGTTAAGGTATGGAATTATTCATGCTGGTGGCGTGGGCAAGTTCCTGAGTGACTGGATTATGAATGGAGAACCTCCCTACGACCTGATTGAATGTGACCCCAACCGCTATGGCAAGTGGACTGATGTACCCTTCATGTGTGCCAAAGCTCGAGAATCCTATGGCTTCAACAATGTAGGTAAGAAGAACCTTGGACAGCCGCACAGCATTTGTGTTACAAAGCCTTCTGTCATGTTGTTACTAAAAGTCTGCTGTGTCCTCTTCATCCTGTTGGTCACTACAGTTGGTTACCCCAAGGAGGAGCGTTTCGCTGGCCGGCCAACCTGCCGAACTAGTGGTGTTTATGAGCTGCTGAAAGACAAAGGATCTATGGGCTTTCATGCTGGCTGGGAGCAACCTCACTGGTTCTACAAACCTGGAGACGACATTGGATACAAGTAAGGTTTCTCTCTAAATTTCTAATAGCATCTTTGTTGCTTGATTGGGCAGCTCCATACTACAAAATTTTTCCACTTGAAGAATCATTTCCAGTCACTGTACATTATAGCACCACATCCACCACCCTCCGAGCCCTTTCAGTTAGGAACCATTTAAATGCCACTCTGAAAAAAATAGAACAGCTGCTAATGTTCAAGAACATATGGCGCAGATGCACATGTGAGGTCCAAGTGTGTTACAAAAACACATGCTGATTTCTTGAGCCTTTGGATTGTGCCAGACCTCAAGCATATCCAGTTGGCCTTCTTGGCTGCTGTATACTTTGCTTCTCCTGTGACATGGTTGTTTTAGTTTATACAAATATAAAAGCTGTGGTTATAATCTTGCAATACAGCTTTTCCTACCCAGTTTTTCACAATAATATATATTTTTAGGCGTGCTAACACCAGTGTTGGTCAGTACTTCTTCCATTTTGGTCCAGATCGAAATATCTCAAATAGTTGGAGTGAAACTTTGTACAGGCACTCTGTTTTCTGAGGATTAATCCTACAGACTTTGGTGATTCCTTTACTGCTCATCTAGAGCCCGACTAATCAGCCCAGCTGATCCAAACAGAGATCCGGAGAGTGTAAACAAATACATAAATAACTACACATGGCAAATGTTAGGGAAATCTGCCTGTTTTTATGTTTTTATATTGGATTTTTAAATCGCCAAACATCATGTTGGTATCAGTCTATATTGGTCGGGCTCTGCTCTCTAGTGCTAACGTGAAGTTGTCTTTTTTTTTTTCTGTTCGAATTATAATTTTTGGAATTTGGTGCAAATATCTGTTTCCATCCATCTATCCATTTTCTTGACTACTTACCCAATTAAGTGTTGTAGGGGGGCCAAAGCTTCTCCCAGCTGTCATTGGGTGAGGGGCAGGTTACACCCTGGACAGGCTGCCAGTCTAGCATTATCTTCTGTCACACCAGACATGCACCAGCAACCACCTCCTTCACTACAGCCATGAATATTCTCTGTGGTCTTCCTCTTTTCTTACTGCCTGGCAGCTGGATATTTAGTGTCTTTTGTCCAGTATATTCACTGTCCCTCTGCATGTCCAAACCATCTCAGCTTTGCCTTTATAACTTTGTCTCCAATCTGCTCAACCTGAGTGCTTTGGAGACAAATCCTGTCCATCCTGGTCACTCCCAACCTCACCACTATCTTGCTGTCTTCATACATGTTCAGCACTGGCCTCACATACTACTCTGCCCTGAATTTTTGACCATTCTTCCAGAAACACATTTATGAGGTCAGACACTGATTTTGAACAAGAAGGCCTGGCTCACTGTCTTCGCTCTAATTCATCCCCAAAGTGTTCTGTCGGGTTGACGTCAGGACTCTGTGCAGGCCAGTCAAGTTCACACCAAACTCACTCATCCACGTCTTTATGGACCTGCTTTGTGCACTGGTGTGCAGTCATGTTGGAACAGGAAGGGGCCATCCCCAAACTGTTCCCACAAAGTTGGGAGCATGGAATTGTCCAAAATGTCTTGGTATGCTGAAGCATTCAGAGTTCCTTCCACTGAAACTAAGGGGCCGAGCCCAAAAACAGCCCCACGCCATAATCCCCCCCCTTCACCAAACTTTACACTTGGCACAATGCAGTCAGATAAGTACCGTTCTCCTGGCAACCACCAAGCTCAGACTCATCCATCGGATTGCCAGACGTGATTCGTCACTCCAGAGAACACGTCTCCAATGCAGCACTGTGCAGGAATTAAATCTGCTGGATTGTCTTCTTTACCACAGTGCTTCATGTGATTGTAATAATATTACAAAACAAAATTACATCTACCTCTAGTATTTTGTCCGTATTATTATCCATATTAATCCCAGGAAGATGTATTCTTAAAACAGTTGCTTTTTTACAGTTATGCCTTCTTTAGCTTTTTAGATATGAGGAAGCCCTTATCTCACTGAATTGTTTTTCCAGAACTGCTTTAAAAGAGTGTTTAGCTTCCTCCAGAATAAGCTTTAAAAGGCTTTTTAGCAATAACAAAGGATACTTCATCATCTTCTTCTTTTTTTTTTTTTTGCAGAATGCAGTGCCTGCAGAGGCGCTAGCATGACTGCAAACAGTTAAAACCTTTGTGTTAACTTTTATTAATGTGTTATCTTTGTTTACTGGTCTTGTTTACATTTCTCTTCTCTTGAAACAATATTCATGCATTGCACTAATGCCAGTTTTACAGTGAACCTTATAACACTTTCAAATTAAAAAAGTAATGGAACAAGTAAATTGCTATTCATTAACATCTCAGAAATAAAGAGTTTGTGGATTTTGTTCTGTGCTCAGGCCCAGCTTCCGGCGCACTAACTGGTTCGGACCGGTTGGCAGAGAGTGCAGGCTGGTGATGGAGAAGGTGGGAGTGATAGATCTGACACCTTTTGGCAAGTTTGTAGTGAAGGGGAAGGACTCGCATAAGCTGCTGGATCACCTGTTTGCTAACACCATGCCCAAGGTGGAGTACCTAATCTACATTGTTCAGCTCTTGAAAGTGGTGATTCTGGTGGTCAGAAATCCAGCGCACTGCTACACAATTGGTCCTGAGCACACAACTCTCTCTGACTCTATAACCTGTGTTTTCAGGTGGGCATGACTAACATTAGCCACATGCTGACACCCACTGGGAAAGTCTTTGCTGAGGTTACCATCACCCAGCTGGCACCAGGAGAGTTCCTGCTCATCACAGGCTCAGGCTCGGAGCTACATGACCTCAGGTGAAATACATCAAGCCCTTTACACTTGCACAATCTCACTCAAAGTCAGCCATAGTTGACTTAGCATTGATAACCATTGTTTATAGCTTTTTTTGGAACTTGGGAATCTTTTAAAACATCCTCTTTAAAACATCATATATATATATATATATATATATATATATATATATATATATATATATATATATATATATAAATAAGACATTGAGAACTAATTATTAAATTCAATGACTAATCAAATTCAGATAACTGTACAACTCCATGAATTCATTGCTCAGGAGCATTGCATTTGCTGCATTCATAAGCGTTTTGATGCAGCGTTTTTCCTGCAGCTCAGTCAAACTGAATCATTGCAGCATATCTAAAACTCCACACACATTTAGACATACAGTATTTAAGTGCCTGCACAGAGCTCATTCTGTTAACAGTTAAGCAAACCCTTCTTTTGCTCCATCTCACACACCAATGTCACCGCTGAGTCTCAAGCTGTGCTCCCCGTCTGATTTCTGCTGCAGAAACTTAAAACCTTTCACCAGCTGTTAACATAACGCCCCTCCAAATCCTCCAATCCCGAGGCAGCATATTAAACTGTTTATCTTCACTGCTTCACAGTAGCCAACTCTCTACCGCAGTTTAAAAAAACGGCCATGAAATTTTTAAGTCATATAGCGACCTCTAGTGGTCACCAGTTTACATAATGACGGGGTACATAAAATGTATTTGTCAAATAAGCTGCAATGTATCAAATGTACAACATGTAGAGATGCTAATGATACTGTATTAATATCTCTTTGCTTTATGGATTTGAACCTGATACAGGTGGATAGAAACTCAAGCGGCACAGGGCGGATATGACGTTGACATTACCAACGTGACAGAAAACGTAGGTGTGCTGGGCATCGCAGGACCAAACTCTCGCAAAGTTCTCCAGAAGCTGACAAACGAGGATATGAGTGATGCCGGATTTAAGTTTCTCCACTGCAAGCTCATCCAGCTCGCCGGCAAGCCTGTCCGGGCCATCAGGATCTCCTACACCGGTAGTGCGAGCAGTCTAACAGGGCGATGCCTTTATCGTTTCTCTTAAAATAAATTAAGATATTCTACCAGAGCGGAAAGCTTGCACTAAGAGATGAATGAGAGTGTGAAATCATGTGCTAATGCCACCAAGTGCATGTCTTTAGACTGTGGGAGGAAGCCAGAGTACCTGGAGAACATGTCGAATGACCCTGGCCAGATGATGGACTCGAACCCAGCCCGTTAATTTAAAATTATGAGGAAAACTAATCTAAAATCTTTATTCATCTATTTTAATTTTTACTTCCCTTCAGTCATTTTATTTTTATATAACTTCACTTTGCAGCAACAAGCTTCCATAAAATCAGAAACAACTCCAAATAAAAGTCATGCTCTGCATGGCCTCAGTTTAAGGTCTATGTGCATGTTTCCTTTCACCTTTGTGAATCTTTTCTAGTGTAAATTTTGTTTTGGCATAATAATACCCAAACTGCAAATCTCTCACATAGTTTAGAGGTCATGGTTGCCCTCATTTTTTTTTCTTTTCAGTGCTGAGTGTCAACATACTCTGAGGTGTGAATGTTTTTCTGTCTAGGTGAGCTTGGCTGGGAGCTGTACATTGACCCGAAAAACATGGCAGCTGTGTACCGGGCCATGATGGAAGCAGGAAAAGATGAGGGCATTGACAATTTCGGCACCTATGCAATGGCCTCCCTCCGACTGGAGAAGGGCTTCAGAGGCTGGGGAGCTGAGGTACATACACAACTTATTACTTAGTAATAGTTGCTTAAATGTGAAGTGTAGCATATTAAGCAGTATCAGCAGCACACAGAGATGGGGAACACCTGGGAACACCTCAGTGACGGACTGTTTCTCAACAGCACCACAAATGAAAAACGACAAGTTGTCCACGCTCTCTGTCCTTGCAAGTTCTTGTGTTTGTTTGGTTGTTTTTTTTTTTTTGCTGTGATCTCCAACAAACAGCAGCATAAACTTGTTTATTTTTTAAACTCTATATGGTGTACACCCCGACCACTCAGGGTTCCACCTTTTATTGTTACAGTTCCATTATGTAGCACAGCTGATGTTTTGATCTTTACAGATGAACTGTGACACGAACCCTCTGGAGGCTGGACTGGATTATTTCATTAAACTTAACAAGGTAACATTGTTTCCTGCGTGCGTCCATATTCAAGTTTCAATAATGTATTTCCTCTTTGGGAACAACAGCGTTTGTGTCTGCGTTCCTCCAGCCTGCTGACTTCATTGGCAAAGCAGCCCTTCAGGAGATCAAAGCCAAGGGGCTGAAGAGGAAGCTGTCCTACCTCGCCACGAATGCAGATGACGTCGATCCCGAAGGCAACGAAACTGTCTGGTACAACGGCAAGGTTAGCAACAACAGAAAAGGAGAACATGATTTCCAGTGTAGCTTGGGGACTTTGTGCTCATTCGTAATATGCTGGTGTCCCTCGGTCTTCTCTTCAGGTGGTTGGCAACACAACATCTGGAGCCTACAGCTACTGCAGCCAGCAGAGCCTGGCATTTGCCTACCTACCTCTGGAGTTAAGCACTTTGGGCCAAAAGGTGGAGGTGGAACTGCTTGGGAAGAAGTACCCCGCCACCGTCATCCAAGAGCCCTTAATCCACACTGAGCCCACGCGGACCAGGCTGCAGAAAAAAGCTCAGAGCAAAGCGTGAGCGCAGACTGTCCTCGATCAGTTTCCCACCAGTGAATGAAGAACAATCCTACTGTGAATCCTAAACAAGAGTCGGGGTGGAAAAGAAAACCGTGTGTGGTCCACGTCCTGAATTGCTTGTGTCCACGTGTCTGTGGCCAGTTCAGGACGACTCGCGTTCTAACAAAGTCTGAAACAGATGTGTGAAAGCTACACAGTCTTATAAACTGTGGTGTTCCTGCACCACGGAGTTGTCTTGTTGGGAGACTAATTTCATTTTTGTAATTCCATGAATGGTTGTCAAATGTTTACAGGTCAACTGTTGCCTCTCTTAGATAGAAAGAAAGGTGTTGACTGAAGTCCTGCCTTCTGTGCTTTTAAAAATAAATCAGAAATGATGCTACAGCGTTTTTGTAGTCATAAGAGCACTTTGTGATTGTGTAAGTGGAACAAAGTATATACTAATAACCAAAAGAGTGTTTGCAAACTCGTACAAACATGTAGGCAAATATTTTTCTATAAATGTAATTAAATTGGTCTGCATTGAAGTGTTGATAATTAAAGCGTTACTCACCTCGTTCTCACTCCTCTCGTCTTCCATTCAATAATTTACAGCTCTGTATTGTTTAGAAACTATACAGTAACAATACAATACTATTATGCATACAAAATAAAAGTATATCATAATAAATATAAAGCAAAGCCAAAATAAATAATATAAATAATTATATAGTGGCTTCATTGTGTTCACAAGTGAAAAATCCTCAGTTTAAGGAGGAGACATTAGTCCCTTTGTGGATGTGTCAGGAAGAGCAAAAAACAAACAAGGGTGACCCCTTGTGGCAAGGGAACAGCTGAAAGTAGCTTCTAACAGATTTCATATACCTGATATATTCTAATGCGAAATTATGCTTGACATAACACTAGTCGTTAGTTACAATGCAACTGCAAAACGGCTCATTTAAAAATGTGCAGAAACTGTAAAAGACAAAAAAGGGTTTGTAACTTTCCAGAGGTGAGATTTACTCTTCTTATTTTTTCTGATCTATAGTCAAATAACCAAAATACAAAACATTTCTAAAGTGATGTAGAACAGAGAAAATGTGATTATATTTAAATATATATAGAAACTGCTGGTCAGCATATATAAAACAAACAAGTGTTTATAAGCCAAAATTATCAGACAAGGACAATAAATTATAACATTTACTAAAAAGTACACATAAGTAGATTTTAGATGCATCAAATCAAAAGATTTTCATGATATTTTCTAGAAGAGAAGAAGTGCTTTTTGATTAAAAAATAATTCCCCTCACCCTGTAGGTGACCTTTGTTTGTCCTCCACACTCGGGTCCTCTACCAGAGGCCTGGTGTGCGTGTGTATGTATGTATATACGTGTATGAATGTATGGATGTGTATAAAAAGTTTTCTACACTGATTGAAAGAAATATAAAATTGTTAGTTTTTACATATGAACCAATAAACAACAAATATAATAATATAAAAGTGCAGTTCTTATCTTAATTAAAGCTAACAGTTTACAAACTTTTAATTAATTGATACCACTTTGGTAACAGTTACCAGTTTTGACTTCCATAATCACGTGCTTCGCAATTTTTTCGAGTCATCTGATTGGCTGCTGCATCTCAGCGGCGTTAGGGAAGTGAAAGTTAAATAGTGTTCACCGCTCCTTATCGCTCAGTGCCTTCATTGCACGAACACTTCGTTACTTTCAATAACTCGGTAAGTTCTGGTGCTGCTTTAGCCTTTCTTGCTTAGTCAAACGCAGCCGGACCGACTTCCTGTTTGACTTCGGCGGGGAAAAGCTGCCCGCTGAGCTGGTAAATAAGGAAATGACGGGAGGCAAAGAGCAGGCGGTTCGCTGGATCATTGCCGCGGCTTTCATCGCAAATGTTGCTTCGACTTTAGCGGATCGGCAGCCGCACGTCGTGTTCATCCTGGCAGATGACTTCGGCTGGTACGACGTCGGCTACCACGGCTCAGAGATCAGGACGCCAAACCTAGACAGGCTGTCGGCCGGAGGGGTCCGCCTGGAGAACTACTATGTGCAGCCTCTGTGCACCCCCTCCAGGAACCAGCTCATGACCGGGAGGTATCAGGTGAGAGCACAGACTGAATGCAAAGACACTTCATACACAGTCGATGTTTCTTAGTGACCCAGAAGCCAACAAGTCCTGAGCTGAACTTGTTTCTTGATTTATTTGACACAGGATAACTGCGAAAACGCTCTGAAAGCCTGAAAATGAGCGTTTTATTGTCTTTCATCGCAGTAAACTCAGCCTCTTGTCATTTAAAATAGGGACATCTATAAACGTATATACAGTCAGGCCATAAGTATTTGGACAGTGGCAATTTTTGTAATTTCGCCTCTGTGCACTGCTGTAATAACGTTTACATCAAATAATCGAGATATGAGTGACTGATGCAACATGAGCACCATGCTTTAACCAACTGAGGACCGAGACATTGTGGTGATGTCGAAGCAAGTGAAGGGGGCCATCAATAGGATGGAAAACCAAACTAAAGCTCTCAGAGACAGAGAGTTAAAGCTTTAGGACGAGTCAAATCCACAATCTGACTCATTCTTAAAAAGAGTCAGTATAACGATATATTATTACTTGGTTCATGCAGAAATGATTTTTTGTAATTGTTTGTTTGCTGCATTTCAGCATACCTGTGACAAATTCATTTAAAATCTAATGTGAAATTAGGTTCAGCCAATCGCATCAGATGACCCTTCACTGCTGTGGACTCCACTTTGGATTTGTACACTTGTGGGGGTTTTTTTATGCAGTCTTTCCAGGGACCTACATACAATTTTAGACCCTGATGGAAAGAAGAACAAAAAGACAAAGTCAGGATATTTATTTTGGAACTTCTGTTTGAGTCATTGCCACCACAAAGGCTGTTGGTTTCCTCTTTGCTGTTCTTACATTTTTTTATTTCCTGACAGTGTGTGTGTGTCTTTAACCTTCAGATCCACACAGGTATGCAGCACCAGATCATCTGGCCCTGTCAGCCGTACTGCGTGCCTTTGGATGAGAAACTGCTGCCTCAGCTCATGAAGGAGGCGGGGTATGGCACCCACATGGTGGGCAAGTGGCACCTGGGCATGTACAAGAAGGACTGCTTGCCCACACGCCGGGGCTTCGACACGTACTTTGGTTTGTATAAGGTTGAATAAACGCTTCACGGAGCACATTTTACATTAATGCTACTCGTTAACTGCGCAGATTCCTCTTTTTATCTTTGTGTCACTGGTAATCTCTTGCATGTAATAGGTGAGGGTTAAAGTAGTTATACCAGTGTTTTTGCAGCGTGTTAAGTGAATGAACCCAGCGCAGTCCTCCTCCAAGGCCAGCGCCTCACTTTTCAATGGAAAGCGATCTAGATATGCACCAAAATTTAGCAGATTCTTATGATTCTCTGAGTTTCACAAAATTTGGCCTGGTTGCTTTTGCGTAATTTCACTGACAAACCAACACAAACCTCTACCGAAGAAAGTATTTCCTAACCTCTTGCTGCACTGCCTGCTGCGTGTCGTTGCCAGTGTCTACAGTTTCTTTACACGTGAAACAGGCTCCTGAGTAGGTGACCTCAGCTACAGTATTTTTTTTTTAATTGTAGCCTTTATGTATCCAGGTAAAATTCTCATTGATATTTAAAATTTCTCTATTCTTTTTTTAAAGAACTAAACTAGTGTCTTCCTCAATTTTGGTATCTTGCTATAATGATTGTGGTGGATGTTTTTTTTTTTTTTTAAATTTTTTTTATTGCCCACTCTGTGCCACAGGCTACCTTACAGGTAGTGAGGATTACTTCACTCACGTCCGCTGTTACCAGAACTCCTCTCTGAACCTGACTCGCTGTGCGCTGGACCTTAGAGATGGGGAGGAGGTCGCCACGGGATACAAGGGAGTCTATTCAACTGAGCTGCTGAGCCAGAGGGCCATCAGCATCCTTGAAAGGCACAACCCTCAAAAGGTGACACATCATCGTATCATATCATGCCGTGTTTTATTGATTAAGAACTGTATTACATGTCAGCCATCAAAGACAAAGAGGACTGTTGGTGTCTGTTTAAAGTTGTTTCATTGTGTGTCGCTTTTTCCAAGTTAAATGTGACAAATAGAAATCAAAATGGACAGCATGATGGAAGGGCTGGGGCCGTGCAGTTTCTTAAAGCAGTTTCAGCCCAGGCTCTCGTTTGAAGTAATGTCACAGCTGTTTTTCTGCACATTCAACATCTGGAATGCGGCCATCTGAATTATCTGTCCCTGTTTCCTTTGGTCTTTCAGCCACTCTTCCTGTATGTGGCACTGCAGGCGGTCCATTCACCCCTGCAGGTGCCAGGGCGCTACGTGGCTCCCTACAGTTTTATCAAAGACACCAATCGCAGGCTATACGCCGGCATGGTGTCAGCTATGGACGAGGCGGTGGGCAACATCACCCTGGCTTTACAAAAGGGAGGACTCTGGAACAATACGGTCCTCGTGTTCTCCACAGGTATTTTTTTCTAATCTGAGACACTGGATAAACCGCCATAGTTAATTTTGAGAAGTTTAAAACTTTATTTAAACACAGGAATTCATTTAAAAAAAAAGTATCTTTAAACCTGCTTTTAAAAAAAAAAAAACATTGGGTGAAGAAAGGATGGACGCATCCATCATTCCTTTAAAGCCTGTGTTTGAAAATCTTCTAATTTATATGAAACAAGATGGGATCAGTTACAGTTCTGGTAGTGCCAAACCCATGGATCCAGGTGTGACAGCTGTAATACTCTGGATATACTCTAGATGGCGGTGTTTTGTTATATTTGTTCAACGTGACTTTCCGCACAGAAAGATGGAAAACTTTGCTTAGCTCATCTCTTCATATAGAGATCTGCAGGCACCTCACTGTTGAACCATGAAAAAAATCCATCTAATAAACCTTTGATGAAGAACATAATGTGGCCAAGATGGGCCATAAAGCACATCATTTAAACATGTGCCTGCTCGCAGCTTTCCACACGTGGAACATCTAATGATTTGCACCTGAAGCTGGTAACTACGTTTGAGGGTTATTTTTAGGGGGTTTAGTGTTTTAAAGGGTAATTAGAAGACAGAAACAATGCTGTGAAAGTCAAGTGTGAGCGTTTTTATGCCTGTGGTGGGCTACGGTAGGTGGCCTGTTTCATTGTTCCTTTACACATTTGGCTCGCTCTGATTGTGAGGATTCAGCCAACCATATGCTGGGCAGACACTGACGCTGCTGATCTGAAGCAGTGGAAAAACTCAAAAGTGCTTCCTGCTTCTGTGTAAATGTGGTGCGGAGCTTATGTAATCTGTGACGTGACCAGAGTAATGTTTAACTACAACTTACTGAAAGAAGGCTTATCAGTTGTATGATTGGTCACATTTCCAGCTAATACTCTGAGTTTATCCTGGTCCGTGTGACTCACGTGGGTTAGGCTTAACGGGACGGAATTGGCAGAATTTGGATTGTTTGGACTTCGAGTTTCCTTTATGATGACACTTTCTGTAAACTGACAGCCTCACTGGGATTTTACTGTAAGCAAATGAGCAAGGAGAAGGAAGGGAACTTCTGGGGAGAGCCGTGAAAGACCGAGTTGGCCTGTAGAGAGGCGAAGCAGCTTGAAAAGACATTAAGGAGCAGACGGTCTTTTCCAGAACCGTTCGGGAATCAGCGCAGACTACTTCCTGGACTTGGATGACACTCTGCCTCTGCAAAGGGGAGTCTTGGCTGGATATGACTGGCCAAGTGTATTTATACTGGATCGGCTTACTGGGATGATGACAGTCTCACTGCTTTTGTGTGCGCTTGTCCAATGGCTGGATATTTAATAAGAGTGTTTGTCAAGCAAGTGAGACAACACTGGTGTGGTGCTTTAATGTCTTAGTTGTTCACTTGTTTTTAGCCATAGCTGCCCCGGGGAATGCAGTGACAGCTGGCTCATTGGTTGTTCAGACTGAAATACTTCATCGGTTGTTGGATGAATTGTCGTCCCGTCATTTGTGTTACAAACTGCATGAATCCCTACTGACTGTGCACCGCAGGAATATATTGGAGATTGCTTCCACATAAACCAATGCGAAAATAAACTAACTAAAAAATCTTTTAAAAAGGGGAAGATTGCTGTCGCCCTGTGACACAAAGTTTTCGCAGTCCTGTAAAAAAAATTAAGTGATCCAATAGATTGCAGAGCCGCCTTTTAGCAGCTGTTTTCTGTGTGACTTTATCAGTCCCTCGTTCATTATGCAGGAATTTTGACCCACTCAACTTTACAGTGTTTCAGTTTATTGAGGTTTGTGGGCATTCATTTATACACAGTGTTTAACGCTTTCCCACGAGCTCAGCCTGTTCTTTGTGTTTTAACTAATATACGTCAGCACGCCAAAGTTAAATGGCCATCACACAGCTTGGAGTGTGACCTCAGAGACTCAGTCTATGATTTCTGATTTAGCCTCATACTGTAGCATTCCTCAGTGAAACGTTCATTTCAGCTGTTATCCAAAAGGAAGCCGCATCCTTAAATTTGTTTTCATGGTGCTGATGTACAATCAGCATTCAGAAACAAAGTTTCCACAGACTGTCGGAGTGACACCGGAACTGGAACAAATATGGAATCCACAGTCTGGAAATTGTAAACATTGGTTCAGCACACTTAGACCTCCCAGTTAACTTTATATTCATATACATATACAATCTATGACTTAATGTTCCCTACCTACCTTTGTCTTTGCTTTCATTTTGTCCCTGTGGTTGCTTGACAGATAATGGAGGTCAAACGCTGTCTGGTGGCAGCAACTGGCCACTGCGAGGGAGGAAGTGGTCACTGTGGGAAGGAGGAGTCCGGGGAGTTGGATTTGTTGCCAGCCCGTTACTGAAACAACCGGGCACCGTCAACCGCAAGCTCATTCACATCTCAGACTGGCTGCCCACGCTTGTCGGCCTGGCAGGAGGAAGCACCAAAGGCACAAAGCCGCTGGACGGCTTCAACGTGTGGAACACGATCAGGTGAGCTGGGCTCTTCGCACTGTCACGATCTGTCACAGGTCTGTACCGTCAGCTGTTTCTTGGGCGGCAGGTTGGCCTGGATTTGTTGCGTGAGTGATACCAGTTTGAGAGCCTGCCCTTTGTTTGTGCCTCTTTCTGATCCTTCCCCCCGCGCTCTGGCACTTCAGCTACCTCTGCTGCTTTCTTGTAGGAGCCCCTGCTCCTTCAATGAGGCCTTTGTTACTGTGGCAATGAGAGCTCAAAGAGAAGGAAATTCCATCAGTCGCTCTCACACAGATCTGTAGTCCATCCATCCCTCTGTTCTTTTTCCCTCCATCCCCACTTAAGACACGAAAAACTAAGCTATCCTCCTATTAGATCAGCTAATTTGTTTTGCCACAAATCCTTTCATGTTAGAGCATACCCGAGTGGTTATAATTCTTTTAAATGTTATAGATTAAATTACGTGCTTCTGTGTTTTGGAGAACTTTGATGCACTTCCTGCGTCTATCACTGTGTCCTATTTGACTGACACATTATATTTGCAAACTAAATGTGGACTCAGGGAAAGGGGTGAAATTGAGGGCTACAGCTGAGCCCCGGCAGAAAATCGAGGCTTAGCCGGGACCGCAAACTACTGCTCACAGCCTCCACTTGACTTGATTGGCTGCCGCACGTCAGCTGACCGCCGGCCGCTAGCGTTGCCGTGTGAGCAACGCAGCAGGACACGAAATGCCGTTCTCATTGCTTTTTAATTGGCTGGCCTGTTACGGAAAGCAGCAGCTCGACAGCACGGCCCAGGAAATGTAAACCAAACGAAAGGCCCAGAACAGAGAAACGGGCAGCGAGAGAGTAAGAGTTACTTCAGTTGTGCTATCAGACACTGCGGTCAGTGAAAGTGGTGCGTTTTCTCTGTGGTGGAGTGTGGTCAGTGCATACGACTGCCTGGTGAGCAGCAGCAGCAGCGGCCAGCTGCTTTAGATTTACAGATCCCGGTGGAGTTTACAGCACATGAGTCAGGCAGCTTGTTGTGCTGGTTGTGTGTCCTCTTATTTAAGTGAAACACTGCTTTTATCTTACAGCAAAGGGTTTGCCTCACCCAGAGTGGAGCTGCTGCACAACATTGACCCTCTGTATAATGACATTGCTCCATGTAAGTTCACTTTTTTTTTTTTTCCTTTTCTCCACTTTGCCCAATAGGCTGCACCTACTTTTGACGTCTGTCTGAGGTAAATTGCAGCCTGACAGCACACTGAAAAAAATAACCAACTATATTTAAAATGTAATAATTAAATAATTCCTATCCTGCAGAGTGACCTGTCAGGAGCGTGCCCCGCCTCTTGCTCTATAAGAGCTGGGATAAGCTCCTGCTCCCCAGCGACCCTGACGGGAATAAGCAGTAAAGAACGTGGATGGCTGACCTGTTATTAAAATAAATGTGACAGATAATCATCCATCCATGGATTTTAGCTGATCTTACCCAGCGCTGCTGTAAATCTCATCTGCTTGTCCCGTGAAGGGTCATGGGTATCTGGCGCGTATTCCCACTGGGTCAAAGGTGGACTGCACACTGCTGGGCAGGTCATCAGTTTATCACACGCTGCAGGCAGTTTAGTGTCACGACTAAGCCTAGCCTGCATGCTTTCATACTGGGGGGAGGAAACCCACACGGGCAAGCTTAAACGCTCTTAGTCATAATTCACTTGCCAGTGATGGCCTGAGATAATGGAAACCTCATGCACTCTCCTCCTCCTCTGTGCAGTGCACGATATGCTCTCCTTTTGTTACCAACTGTGTAATTCTATTGCGTTCTCTCTTCTCAGTAACAAAGGCCCAGTGTTTGAGCACAATATCAGTGATCCAGTTAACTCAAGTCAAAGCAGACCGGGGCCTAAGAATAGCATCTTGGATAACATTTGAATGAACTCATTAGAGTGTTTGAAATCTTTAAGTTTGTTATTGAAATGAACTGAATCCAGAGAATTTTATCACTTTCCCCCCTCCTCTCTGTTTAGTCCATAACAAGATATTTTGTTTTCCTCTGAGGAATGCTGATAACACCGGGCTGAAACTGTTGACACTGTAATCAGTCAGCAGGGAGGAAATCTGAGAACGCTGATGTTTGCGGGCAGGGCGGGTGTTCGTTCTTCAACCTCTGATTTGTAGGGAGGTTTGCAGGAAATGTGTTATGGGACTGCTTTTTTTTTTTGGACTCATCCTTGTCTAAACCACTTAATATTTAGTGGACCGAACCACTTCCGTCTCTGGGGAGGTAGCAGGGCAGTGGCCACGCGTTCTGACTTTTGGGGAGGATGCAACACCTCAGTTACATTCAAAAATAGTTGGGATTCAGGGAGACTGAAATGGTAACTGGTCTGCTTAGATAGCACCTTTTTAACCTTAGTGGTTTTCCCAAAGTGCTCTACAATGTTTCTCATTCACCATTTCATAGCAGCAGAGTGTTGCAAGGTGCCGTCCTGCCATCGGGAGCAACACTGGGTTCAGTTTCTTGCCCAAGGACACACCAACATGTGGAGGGGCTGCAAAGTGAGCTGCTAACCTTGCTATTAGTGGACAGCACGCTCTACCAACTTAACCTCGGTCGCTCTCAGTTTCTTTTTTTGTTCTGAAATGCTTCGCAGATGTCCCGCACAAACGTGAACAGTTTGATCCAACATAAATGAAAAACAGTTACTTTCATCCTCGAAGGTGCAGCAGACTCGTGTGTCAAAGATGCTGCATGAGATGTTCAAACTCGTCTAACGTTTGTCCACTTCACACTTCTTCCTGAGTCCATATTCAGCAATGGACAGCAGCCTGCTTTAACATGAGATTCACAGTGTTGTCAGAATTTCTTTGTCAACCATCCATATTTCAAGCGAGCTAAGCGCCGTACAGATCCGGGTTTAATTTCAGCCTTAAGCGCAACTGCCAGTGTTCAGTGGTGGGGGATCGTGTTCGCTTCGCTGCATTAGTGACGCTCCAGTAAGTGGGTGGGATCAGGCTTTGACGCTCGCAGGTGAGTCCCTGCCGAGCAGCAGCGGGAGATAAAAATGCAGCACTCAGTTTGTAATCGACTCCATTCAAATAAGTGTGAGTACGAGCTAGCACGTTCCTGTTGGATTAGTCTGTAGTGTGAATGGCACAGTACTATGTGTTCAACCTTTTAATGATCCGGATATGTAGTGACACAAAAATGATAAAGAAAACAGAACAATATTAGCATCCGTCTGGAGTCCTTCAGGGCAGCCACGGGTTTCCCAGAGAGGCTGGTTGCTAATCTCTTAAGTGGGCTGTTTATTGCCGAGCAGGGAGCGTGCTTCGGGTTTATCAAGTCTCCTGTTCCGACCCAGAAACACAAAGTTGCTGACTGTCGAACCAAAGCAAGGAGCTGAAAGACACAATCACTGAAGGATTTAATGTGACACCTTAATCGCTCGGTTTCACACAGCTGAGAGAAATAAAGCGGATGCCAATGTGGAAAAGTGAAGCTTCATCTTGTATTATTAAAACCTCTCATCTGCAGGAGAAAACTGCCACAAGGCTGTGTTTAAAAGAATCACTGCAGAAAATCCAAACACTGATTTATTGTGTTTTGAGATGGGACTGTTTGTACAGCTTAAGCCGGTGTTGCTCAGATTATCCTCAGTTTACTGGTGGTCATTAACATTTAAATCACTCGCTTGATAAGAGGACTGCTGCTTTACAAGCTTTCAGTCTCATGTTTTATGTTTGAAAGTTTATTGTGGGCCACCGCTCTGACACCCTCCCTCCCTTCCAGGCTGAATTCTTTTTTCCTTTTCTTCTTTCCTAGTAACCCAGCCTCTCTTTGAGACCTCACTCTCTGTGTTCCTTCTCCTCTTCTCTCCCTCTCTCCCCATGCTTTTTTTTTTTTTTGGTGTTTTCTATTTAGCTCATGAAAATACTTTTTTTTTTTCGCCTTTCATGTCACTTTTTCAAAATCCCTCTTCTTTGTTGCCGCTAAGCAAATGGATTGTGGCTAAATGGGTCAGAGAGGGGTCCCTGAACTTCTCACTTGCTGAGAGAACAAAATCCTGGCCTTGACCCAAGCCTTAAATCACCCCCAAATTTCCCTTCCGTACTCCTCAGCTCTCCCTCTAGAAACTTCTCTGCTCACTCAGGGTCTCTTCCCACTGTTCCTCCCCCAGGGCTCCTCCTCTCTCCCTCTTCCCTCCTGTTTGTGTGTCATCCTGCTGTGGATCCCAGTGATGCCCCCCCCCCTTGTCCCGCAAAGAATAAATGTAAGAAATGAACATGTGTACACAGCGTGCATCTGCTGGGGGTCTGAGGCCCAGTTCCTTCAAAGGTGGATGACGAGCTCGAGCACCACATGATGAATCAAACCCCGCAGAGGGCAAATCATTTATCATCCGCTCGCATAACAGTGTTCACACCTGAGCTGGAATACCCCATGTGAGCTATGCGGATCTGGGACGAGCTCGTTTCAGTGATTGCTCCGCGTTGAGCAGCTAAGCTAAACGCATTTGAGCGCAGTTAAGCTACCAGGCGTGTCACTTGCACAATGATCAGTGAAGAATTCAGTGTCAAAGCTTTTATCATGTGGTTGCAAAAACGCTGAGATCCAAGATGTTTCCACCCCCACCCCCCCATGTTTCTGTGGTGGAATCGGCTCTGTCAAACAAGCTTTGGCTTTGCGTGGATGTGTATTTTTCCTTTATAGAATAAGAAGAAGAATGTGAGGACATACTTGTTTTTGACAGCGTTAGGAGACCGAAATGACTTGCAAATCTGTCTAACCAGGACCATATTGTCAGGGTCAGCCACGGCACGAACCTGAGAATACTCTCGAGGCCAGATCTCCTGTGTTTGAAAGCGTAAACGCGTGCTCGCTTCTGGGAGACATTTTCTGTAAGAGTAGAAATACCTCGTGGCGGGACGTGACAGAAATTTCCACACACGATCAAAATGAGGATAAATGATTTACTTTTGCCCTGTGAAACTGATAAAAGTGTGCGTATTGCTAACTGTGACCCTTGCACCTCATTTCTGTGCCATCTTTCTATCTGCCCAGCTGCACTAATGGTACATTATTCATTATGCTTGGCAAACATGGAAGACTGGTGCTGAGTCGACCACATTACCAAAGTATTTGTCAAATTCCTCCAGGCCCAAAGTTCCCTGTGTTTGTGGAAATTTATACATGAAGAAACTTTTGTTCTTAAACAGGAGTCTTTTTTTTCCTTCATGGGGTTTGCTTATTTGTACCAGTCGATTTCACTGCTGATTTTGCAGCACAAAAAAGAGTCTTTTATTAGTACATTTATTTTCACACCTTCACCTGATACCTGCTGTACTGGGGCCAGTCTACCTTCTCGTACGGTTTACAAAAAGATCCACAGAGGGCACTTTGTATCCAGCGGTGGACTGATATCTTAATCACCACACTGTATTTTAAATTTTTTTTTAAAAAGCTGGATGGTCTCCATACATCAGCTCTGTCCTCTGCTGTCTACAGGTCCTGGCAGGCAGCGTGAGTTAACTTTGGCTCAGATAATCAGCAGAGACTCGTGGGCCAACTCCAGCTTCAATGTGTCCGTTCACGCAGCCATACGATCCTCAAGCTGGAAGCTGCTGACTGGGTACCCAGGTCAGTGTCTCCTGCCACCTGTAATGGAATATTTAGTCTGAGTGGGAAGTAGAACATCAAACACAATAATGCACAGGAACGCATTCTTATCTTAAGAAAAAGAATCTTATTGCAATTAAAAAAAAAACTCCATTACAAGTAAAAGTCCGACGTTGTAAAGTAACAGTACATAAAATAATATACTGAATGTTGGAAGTGCTGACAGTGTGTCCTCATTGTGCTGGATGGAAACTGTTTTCTCTTGCTTCACCTACTTCCACAGTGGATTCACTTTTAAGACCCAGAGGCTACATCCATCTTTTATCTACAGTCTGTGGTCTGGCACATGAGCCAAAGCGCCATTGGCTCTGGCCCTGCCTGCTGGTTACCACTTGGCCCCTAGACTTTGCATTATGATGAAAATTTACATTTATTTTATTTTCCACTGTGGGGGGGTTGATGAATTTGAAATCCTCTGTGAATAAAAAAAAAAAAAAAGACAAGAAAAGAGAAATAAAACCTAACCTGCAAAAGCTTTTTTGGAATTCTTTGTCCGACCAGGAGTTTACAGATTTCTCTTTATCATTAATGGTCTTTGGGTAAAAATACCTTTGAGGCTATGGAGGATTGTTGTTGTTGTTGTTGTTGTTGTTGTAGTAATACCATGAGTGACCAGTGGGAAAAATTAGCAGCAAGTTGCCTTATGGCTCAGTCACACTAGAGTGAAAAATAGGACGGCAACCTCCTTGCAACTAGGAAAAGCAGTGGTTGTTGCCTGTTTGGAGGGAGTCTGTCTTCAACCAATCACGACCCAGCTCAGACTGACTGCAGTCACTCTCAGACTGGTCAAGGTTTAGAAATGATTGCCATCTGAAGTCAGTCTGTACCAACTCATCTGCGATGTGTCTCTTTGCAGCAGGAGGCTCAACTCCACTGGTTGCCAACTGGTTGTATTGTGGTTGTGTTCCTATAGAGCACAGTGGCAGTGGGTAGGCACTCGCCTTGCAGCCGGAGGGTTGCTGGTTCAAGCCCCTGTCCCTGCGCTGCGTTGTGTCCTTGGGCAAGACACTTAAACCACATTGCCTAACGGTAGCGCCAGTCTCTGGCTGCATGACCGCAGATGCTCGTCTCTGGATGAGTGATCTGGAATGATCATTTCGTTGTGTGCCTTGTGTGCACAATGACAATGAGTTTAATCTAATCTAATATAAATGCTCAGTGCCCACGCAATTAATCACCATCCAGCTACCACATCACTATTTGTGGAGGAATTTCTCAATTTGTGTATATGCAGATGCCAATAGATTTGCAAAATATGGCAACAGATTTGTGATTTTTGCAAGTTTATCACATGAATCTGTTTTACAAACATAGCATGTAATTGCCAACTTGAGCCATTCAGTAGCAAACTAGTTGTAGACTGACTCTTTTTGTCAGAGTAAAACATTGCTGTTCCTTTCCAGCACTGGTGCTAACATCCTTCATATTATTCCCTCCAGGATGCGACGTTTGGTTCCCCCGGCCCGGCGACAACACCTCTGAGTCGAGCTCCTCTAAGGTGGACCAGCTGAAGCCTGTGATGCTGTTTAACATCGAAAAAGATCCAGAAGAGAGAAATGAAGTATCAGCTCAGTTCCCCAGAGTAGTCGACCATCTCCTCCGTAGACTAGAGCAGCACCAGAGAAGCGCTCGGCCCATAAACTTTCCCAATGATGACCCCAGATGTGACCCGGGCCCCACTGGAGCCTGGGGGCCCTGGGCTTAGGCGGATATTACAAAGGTTGTAGCACTTTGTTTACAGCAGGAATTTTTCTGTGTGAGAAATTTTACAAAAAGTCTTCTTTGGACAATGAAGTTTTTCTGTTTTTTTGTTTGTTTGTTTGTTTGTTTTTTAATTTAAGCTAATACCAAACAATACAGAAGAGTTAGTTAACAGCATGCATGCTGTTAACTATCATTATGTGTTACAGAGCTTATATGCTTTCAGCTGTGTTTGCTGCATATGTTGCTGATCTGTAAAGACCATCTCCCTGCTGTTCCAGGTATTTGCACTTCATGTGTCTGCTGCTGAGTCGGCTGAGCTGCTGCAGCCCCTAACCATTTCCACTTTGCAATAATACCACTCACATGTGATTGTGGAATATCTAAGTTTGAAGAACGCTGCTTCATTTTGTGCACCTGTGGCAGTGGGACTGACAACACCTGAACTCAAAGCTCAAGCGGGGCGGCCCAGTACTTTTGTCCGTATAGCGTCCCTGAAAAGGGATAATTTGCATGGTTGGAATCTGAGCAGGAGAAACTAATTTCTTTCATCTATACATCCTCTTTGACCTTTAACCTCTTGGTGTTTGACCTTCCACTAACAGCGGCATGTGGACTACAACAGGAAAAGCTTCCTGCCAAGAGCAAGTGGCCCCGTCCGAATGTGGGCCGTGACCCTTAACCTGCCGTGCCGTGCAACAAAACAAAAAACAATGCTGCTGCTACAAAAAAACCTGTTTCTCATTAGCGAGTTAGCGAAGCTCCCCTTTTGCTTATCGCAGTTATCGTCCTCATCACCATAGAAACCAAAGCTGCAATGCTGATTACGATGTAGCTTGCTCTCAGCTCTTTGCACCGTGTGGCCACTCGTATTGTTACCACTCAAATCTGTCCATTGAATATAAAGGTGGTATCGGGACCTGTCAATACTTGTGGGGTTTGTACCTTGTAATATAATGTGTATATAATATAATATAAAAATATGGCTCCAAGCCCCACCCTCTTCATTTGAGCAAGAAGCACTTGGAGATAAAGAATACAGCGTCCTCTCATGAGTCTCTGACTCCGTCTCCGTGTGAGGCTGATGGAGTTTCATGATGTCCAAGGTTTTTATGTGTGTTTGAAGTTACTGTGAAGATCTTTTGTTCTTCTGCACTCAGCTACATTTTCAAAGCATCAATGAGCTGCTTGCTTTAATATCATCTAATTAAAGCACGCAACTGATCATAAATTGAATGCCTTACATTGTCTTTGTCAGCATCTTCGCTTGGTAAAAGTTGCGATATGAGGCCTTTTGTCTGGTATCGTTCAGTGAAGCTGCTATTTAAAGGGCCCAAAATGAATTTTGATTCTTATCGGATGAGTGACTTTTGAGATTTCAGGTCAAATTTCACTGAATTATTTATTGTCTAACAGTCGGCCCATATGGCCTGCCCCTGGCACATGTGCAATGCCAATTTCTTACTTTAAATTTTAAAACCTACTCTACATGTTTTCTGATTTATTCATATGCCGTTCAATTTTGTGAAAGTAATCATACTATCACACGCTAAGTGACTCCATTTGACTGCTACTCTCTACCAAAGTGGCAGTCAAATGGAGTTCACACTGGGATTCTGGTACTAGTGAATAACCAGAATACCACATGATTATTTTACATTTCTGAGAAAGTGCTCCTTACTTCGCTGAGGCTGTTCATTTGTCACTTTGTCAGTTTACTCTGCAATCAAAAACTCTGCATTTCAGCATGATGGGAGAGTCCTTGTAATTAGACGTTACCAGTGCTTGCCATTCGTGTAAAACCAGGGCCTCTAAGTTTCTCAGGCTCAGCTTCAGACCACTTTTGCACTTCTCATACCCCGTTGTGGTGAAGTGCCCCTCCTGAAGAGCTGCCCTTGTCATTATGAGCAGCCTGCCCCGGCGGTGTCACAGCTCGTCTCCTTCTCATACTTTTCAAAGTGGTTTTTTTGGTGTGTCTTTCACACTTAATCCTGCACTTTGACTCAGCACTGTGAGTGTCAGGCACAGTCTCCAGCTCTCATGTGCCTCCGCTGAACCAACGCTGCTATTTGGGCCCTGATGTCACCCCACGTTGTTTTTTCAGCTGTATCGGCAAAGCTATGTGTGGCTCCAGAGTGATGCCCCTGAAAGATATGACAGGGTAAAGAATATGATATCCTAGTGTTTGGCTCAGATGTTTTCAGAGCGAACACATGTGGGACACAAAAAGGGCTGCCACCCTTGATTCCCTCCTGGTATGTCCACAAGGAGAGACTGAAAGGCTCACAGTCAAGCGGGACTGGAATTCCAAACAAGATTGTGTCTGTCTGTGCCGCCTGACTGTGAAAACAGATTAAAATCACTGACCAGTGCAGTCAGGAATGTGTTGAACCTTGAGCCCGGAAGAGGCGAAACCCGATGGATCGTCACACCTAATTTAAAAAAAAGCAATACGTAACTGAACGAAGTACGTTACATAAACAC
>JAMQGT020007063.1:0-93514 GCA_024447675.2 Pterophyllum scalare
ATTGATTGACTAGGTTTATGTCAGGTGTGTATAATTGGTTTATAATCCTTAAAATAACATTCCTAATCCCTCAAAACAGCAGTTGAGGATCATTTTTGAAACACTATATGGAGATTGAGCATATGCTGAGCAAAGAGACAGCATGCAAATACAAAAATATATACATTCATGAGTAATGCTAAGCCCTTCCTCTCAACAACTGACTAATCAAAGTCTGATTTGGCACAACGGGGTAAATTTGGGCTTTAGCAATAGCGTGTTTTCTTAAATAGTGACCAGGCCCAGAGCATTTCCAAATAAAACTACCACTACCAAACTTAAAAAAAAAAAGGATTTCCAATTATCCAGCACGCCACAAGTCACTTTACGGCAATCAACATTTAATGTTTACTCAGCAACTAATAGTGACGTAGGGTGAAGAGCAGAGCATCTGTGACTGATCCAGACCAGCTGATCAGACACACAAAAGCCAAACAATGATCAGCTGGCCCAAGGGAAAAAAAGATGTTTTTGCATAGCTTGATATGTAATATAGTATAATTTAATAGTAGATCTGTATTTTATGTTAACAATTTAAATCTGCAAAATAATTCAGTGGTGGACACCCCATGGCCCCCTTTAGCCCCCCGCATCCTGTAGGCATCAGTGACAGACAGGGGGATGAGTTCTCTTAGCCTGCAGCAAAGTTAACAACAAATGTGACAAATTTAAACTTTGTGGCACACTAAACTGTTTGTCTGCACACAGGCACCTTTAACTTCTTCTTAATTCAATTTTTCTGTTGCTTAAAAAAAAAGAAAGTAGATGTGGATGCGAGCAGGTGAAAGGATTGCTTTTCTTCAGATTTAAACTTATTGAACAGCTGGGTTGAAAAAAGACTTTTTACCCCTAAAGTTACGCTAGTGATTGCAGTAATAAGCACTGCTGTTGTCAGCTCTAGAAAAGCTTTTTCTCACACTCAACCTGGGTTCACTGTCTCAGCCGTGGCTCTGCCTCTGCCCACTGCGTGTGTCTCAGAGAGGAGTGGCTGGAGTTTCAACATAAACTACACTGGTGATCTCCGGGTCAGTGTTTCTGCTGGGAAACACAGAGGCTTCTGGGGGTGAATCTTATAATACTTTTTATTCAGACATGTGCTACAGAATAGAGTGCATGCAAATGCCCCCCCCCAACCCTGCTCCACCTTCCCCACTGTGTTTTCCCACCACTTAGAACAGCCTCTATTTTTTTAGTAACCTCATATGCTTCCTTTAATGTGAAAACATACTACAGGAGATACTACTTGTTAATGAGAGTTTCCTTTAACTACGTCTCTTCTCATGTGAACTTGTAACTGGGATTGGTGTGAAGATCGTGGGTGGCCCTAACGGGTCAGTTGGTGGACACTTTACTTGCCTGATATACTATTTTTTATTTTACACCACTCTTCCTCCCCGTCCTTTTCATTGTATATCAGCTTTAAAAGCTGCTTGATAGAGGCCAAATCACAGATACATGTTTTGCATTGCACTCATACATACACTGCAGACAGACTACCAACCAACACTGGTGTCATCCAGTGGATAGAGTTGCTGGTTGTGACATGCAGAGCCCCCCCCCAAAAAACATTAGGTTTAAAAAAAAAAAGTTAAAATCTTGGTGCTCCTTCTCCTGCCTCTAATGGGATTCACAGTCGCTCTGTGATTTGTGTGTTTTTTATGTTAATCGTTCCCCGCTCACAGACCAGTCATGTCCGAGGGAGGGGGTAGAGGGCGTGGATGGGGGGATCGAAGTGGTCGACAGCCGCCAGGGTCATTTGTAACGGCTGATGAATGAGCGACTCAAAAAAATAAATAAGTGCACTGAATCCGACCCACCCGGTTTTTCCCAGGCTCTTGGGCATTGTGGTGGTAGTGGTGGTGGTGGGGAGGTTGGTAGAGGAGGTTTGGACACAGCGACAGGGCCACAATTGATTTCCTCATTGCTTCAGTTTGTCGCTTAATCTGGCGATATGCTGATAAATCTTCGCACTTTGTCAATTAATTTCCCTGAAAAATGAGACCCAAAATGGCGAGCACATCAATACAACAGCGGATTCAGTGTCAAAAATTAAGCGGTAAAATTAATTGCCCTCCCATCCGCTCCTGCTAAAACATAACTAATGAGGGAGGCAATTATAGCTGCATGCAGACTCCTCCGGGGTTATTTAAAACGCACACACACGCACACATATATACGCATTCACACACACATGCAGAGAAGGGTTGTATATTTTGACTTCAAAGTTCTTTTATTGTCTCGCAATAAGGCATATTTAATTCCAGTAAAGGGCGGAGGGTTGAGGTGTATCATGGGAACAAAGGAGACGAAGTGATAGCTATTTTCAAATAGCCAAAAAAAAGTTTAAGGGCTCTCAGTGCAGATGCATTAGCAGGAAGTGTGTTTTTAGGACATTTTAGGGTGCGGTGTTTGATTTTCTGCACATTGGATTGTGTATAGCTTTATTGCCACCTGTGACTGTCAGGGTTCACAGACTTAAAGTTGAAGCTGCTAAAGGATACAGATATGTTTTTAAGGTTAACGTTCTCCTAAAGTCTTTAGAGTCGTTAGTGTGTAAAGGTAAAGGTTAACACAAATCGTGCATGCTTGTAGTCAGTTCAAGGTTAGGAGGTGTCCAGCTGAAAGTGTCCGGCAGCTAGATCTCCCGTTGTTGATAGCAACACGTCACTCTTTTCACTACCCCCCACCTGACCATCCCCACTCTGGACCTGAGAGCGCTCAACCCCGCAGAACAACAGATGAAAAGCACACATGTAATTTATCGCCAACGTTTCCTCCTCAAGAATAATTGTGGTGACCGCAGCTGGGCGTAGGGATCGATGGCTATGGATTTTTCTGTGGTGGGGTCTTGTAGCGTTGGGTGTAATGAGAGATGGATAAGAAGGAGGGCGGAGGAGGGACCAGCGCTGTTATTCTGATGGGGGGAAACAGATCAGATGCTTAGTAACTCAGGTAGAGTTTAGAGACACAGCAATATAGGTGCAATTTGTTTATTTATTTTAATCAAAGGCCATGAAAACCCATTTTCTCTTCAGTCTCTTCAGCATAGTAGATTTGGGGGGGGCTTATTACAGCTTTGGTCACTCATTTATGTGTATCAATTAGGATTTATTATTTTTAAGTGACAGTTGGATACAGAATTGGTGGAGGGTTTTTTTTGTTTTGTTTAGGTTTTTTTTTTTGCATATTTTGCCAATTGATCAAACCGCACCTTCACAATCCATGTGAAGGTTAATACCTTGTTTTTTGACATTTAAACTCAAGCTAAAGATATCCAGGGATGTAAAGTAGTCTTGTTGCTTGCAGTACTTAATCATGATTAATCCATGTCATGGAGTATTGCAATGCTGTTAAGGCCTTTAAAAGAGCTGTGCTTTGTTTGTATCTATCCATTTTTGCTGCTACACTTGTTCTGCGTCAGTGCAGTCCATTCGTCCTCACTTTCCAAAAGGCAGAGATTTCAAATAGCTTTTATTCTTCTATAATAAATTTGTAAATTCTATGAATCTTTTTTTTTTCAGGTTAGATCAGATACAAAGAGTTTTTTTTTTTTAATGTAGCTACATAAAAAAACAGACTTGGACATTCATTTATATGAAAACATTGCTCCTTTAAAGGCCATGTACACCAGGACTGAAAAGTGAACCTGTATGAATTGGCGAACAAATCCACCTTTTTGAAGGCTGTTTTTCTCCCCTCTAAGTGGCACTGCATTAAAACTCTTCTCACAGTCGAGTGGATTTAAATGGGTGTAATAGAGGAAACTTGAGGCTGCTTTGTCTCTGCGGATTCGGTGAAAGCTGCTATCGGTGCAGAAGAGGAGCAGAGCACTACTGAGGCCCAGCTGGAAGAGTCACCCAAATGTGTTATCAGTATGTGGCAAGAGCTGGAGTTCAACATCAGCATTTAGATGAATATTTAAGTGATGGAGAGCTCAGCTGCACGTACTGCATGTGTTAAAATGTGCTATGTGGTACCCACAGTGTTTTTGTACATGTGCAGGTACACAACATGCACATATATCACACCGCATGCAGTTTGATTTGCACCAGGATTTGCATACACATCTGTGTCCATTCTCTAAATGCGTGCATGCATTTCCCTGAGTGCGTCTTATCGCAAATGTTTCAGTGCGCGTGTGTGTGTGTGTGCATGCAGGAGTGTGCGACTGCCTGTGTGCAGTGGCAGACACAGAAAGAAAGAGAGAGGTAGAAAGAGGGAGTGTGAGAGAGAAAAGACCATCATGCTGTTAATGACAGAGCCAGATGCAGAGAAGAGAAGAGGAGTGTAAAAAAGCTCTCTGTGCTCCCCATCTGGAAGGCATCGCCCCCAAATGAAGTTGTACAAAACCATCCCATTGATAATAAAGCTAATTTTTATGGCTCTGACAAGTATGTAATTATGTTCAGCGGTGCTTTTCAGATTTTATCACAGTCAATAAACCACACTGGCAATTTCCCGTCCCCCATTTGACATATTTACACGGATCCATCTGATTGGAGGAATTAGTTAGCTATGAGAGCTCTGATGGATATACACTAGTGATCTGTGACTTCTGCTTGGCTCATCTGTTAGCCAACTAGACCCTCTGCTCATCTGTTCAGTCTGTCTCTTCGTTTCTCGCCTTCTGCCTTTCTCCCACTTTACACATTTTCCCTGTCTAAGGATTTCTCTCCTCTTTGTCTTAACTTCAGTTCTCAGATTTTTGCTCAGCGGCTCCTCGGCTGCCATTTTCACTGAAAGGCGGGATTGCTCATTCTTTCCTGCACCAAACTTTTCCACTCAGAGGATTTTATAAATCAAATTCAACAACCCTTCACTTAGTGCCACCCTGTGATAATTGAGATTGCAATTTTACTGTTTAGCTGGATTTTTTTTTAATTCATGTTAATTCAACATTAAAATTAAAAGCGATTAAAAGTATAATTAAAGGACAGATTAATTATGCTGATCTTTATTTGAGGCAGGCAGATGGAAAACACCTGAAACGGGATCAGTTTCATGAACAGTGTAGATTAATATGCTTGTGTGAATGAAACCAGCTGGAAAACCCTAGTTTTTTTTTTTCATTATTAGTGACTTCACATTTCTAGCGAATCAAAATAAGTAAAAAAAAAAAGTGAAGAATGATACAGAGCACAATAAATACACGTTAAACACAAATATTAAAGGTTTGATCTCCTTCTAAATTTTCAGCAATTAAAAATAAGCAGTTTTTGTTGCTTTAGGTTGTCTGTCATAGGCAGCTTAGTTCCAGTCTAGATAACCCCCCTGTAAAAAAAAACCCATATATAATACTATGAGCTGTTTCAGATTAAGTAATTGAAAGCTGATATTCCACTTTCAGGTCCATAGTTACCAGCAGATACCCACAATTACCGATTTAGATGAGATTTTAAAAAGTAATATTTAACTGTTTACATTTTAAGTTCACTCAGGGTGGTGTGGTAAACCTTGGGTTTCTTCTGAACCTCTTTAATTGCTTCAGCTCCAAATTTTAATTGACTGAAATTAATCTTTAAACCTTTTTTTTTTTTAATCTCTCGAATGTGATTTGGATTTGAATGAGAGCATTTCTGCAAAACAAAAGCAAATTAAGCAAAACATTTTCCCTATTAAGGTTCTCTCTGCCTGCTTGTAATTCTGGTTTCTCATACAGTCTGTTTTTCACAATCACTGATATCCCTAAAGCGCTATCTTTCTCTCTCCCTCCCGCTCGCTGTCTCTGTAGGAGAGAAGTCTTATTTATGTGACCTGTGTGGTTTTGCGGGAGGCACCAGACATGCCCTCACCAAACACAGACGCCAACACACAGGTAAGCACCAACTCACACAGCCTGAACTCATGTTGTAAACTTGTCTGAGCGCACAAACTAATTCTTCTATGTGCGGGCCTTCGTAATGTCAGAAGGTGTTTGGCACTGAGATCTGAGCAGCCATGTAGCTCAGGCAACTGTTGTGCCCTCCCTCAGTCGCACACACAGACTCGCATGCAGGCACATCAGTATGACATGCTGCTGTCAGTGATAGGCATGTGTACCAGTGTGGCTGACTGAATCTGAGATTTTTAATTTCAGTTATCATTTCACCATGTCATTCTGTCGCTTAGGGAAATTGCATTTTTCAGATAGGCTGTCAATAACGAGTGTTTTTTTGGAAATTGAGATAGTGAAACAAACACTGTTCTTAGCCGTTGTCTGGCAGGCGTCCAAGGATCAAGAATCCTGTTATAAATATTCATTTAGGTTTTCATTATTCATTTTGTTTGCTCCTCAGTTTTGCTGCCATTTCCCCCTGAAACCGCCAATTTCTGTCCTCCTCTGCTGCGTTGACACGTGTCAATTCCACTGATTTAGCTGCACGCCCAAAATCTGTTGTGATACAGGTTCGCGTGAAGGAACCGTCCCGCTCGTCTCTGTTTTTCTTGACAGTTTGACAGATGCAGATTTTTAAAGACCACTGCTAATGTGAATATTTTTGTGTTTCAAGTTCCCCAAGGCCACTTTGTTCAGCTATTTCTTGTCCTTTCCTATTTCTAAGCTTTCATACACGAAATGCACCAGAAGTGAGCGGCTAATGTTATTCTCGGTATGGAAATGTCACTGAAGCAGTAATTAAACAAACAGTGGACATTACAAATGTCCATTAAATGTCACAAAAATACACAACTGCCATATGTCTGACAAATAAAAGTAATTAGAAGTTTTAAAAATCCAAGAACCTCTGTTGAAGCCGAAAATTTTTTACACTTACATGCATGCACGATAAGACACATCATTAAAGCCACTTGTCTTGTGTAGGTTTTCCCTAGTGCTGCCAAACCAGCTCTGACCATAGCATGGACTAAACACGTCCTCTGAGGGTATCAGGTACCAAGATGATAGCAGCAGATCCTTTAACTGATGAAGGACATATTTTGTCAGGGCGCGCCCCACAAATGCTCAACTCTTGGATTTTTTTCTCCTGTTCCTGACGTCATGTCTGAAACGTTTGCAGTTTGGTAGCCTTCTGTTAGAAGGGTTACATGCTGGGGTTGTTTAGGTCAGTGGTATGTTTCAAAGTCATGTCCAGACAAATGAGGGGAGCCTAAGTGTCATCACACTTGGCTTTTTTAGCGTAGTTCATCTGGGTGCTATCTCTTCCCCAGGTAAACAACAAACATCCACGTGTCTACACAGCATGTAAAAGAAAGTGTGTCATCAGACCAGGCCACTCTCATCTATTGCACCACACACGTACCCACTCTGTGTTTTCGGAGTTGCACGTCGACCGGGATGGGCACTCTGACAGGTCTTCAGCTATGCAGCCCATATGCTACTTCTGTTAGATTAATGGCTGTGCTTCAAATACGGAAATCACAGTACAAACAGTAAAAATCCTTATCTGGATAACCAGCAAAATGTCGCTCATCGTATTTCTTGGAGATCCATACCCAAGTTTCCAGTATATCCTGCTGACAGATAAATTGTTTTGGGTGAAAACACAGCACTTAACAACCCACTGACACTTCCACTTCTTACAGAGCACACATTTTAACTGGAACTAAAATATCTGTTTACCTCTCAGTGTACACTGCAGCAGACATTTAAACTACTTTGTATTTTTACATGTAATATAAACTTTGAATTCATTTGAATTTCAGACTTTTATTTTTTATTTAGCTTGTACTTAAAAATATTTTTTTAAAAATAAACAACTTTCTACAGTTACACCCTTAAATGACCTTTCTTGACTTCAACGGACAAAAACTGTTGCTTTACCTTTATGTCTTTAACTGATTTAAAATTGTAACTTCCATACAACATCTTATTGTTTATTTATTTCAAGTTTTGGCAGCACCAGGGAAACCGACACATTGTCATCAAAATCATGTCAGATATAGCCTGCTACCTGGCCTTGTATCTTTATCTCTCTATGTATGTATGTTTGCTTTAGCTCACATTAGTAGGTCACTGTGGTCTCATCGCTGTTGTCTGTCTGTCTCTCTTATCTTTTCAACCCCACCACCCTCACAGGAGAGAGACCCTTCAAATGTAAGCTCTGCAACTTCGCCTCCACCACGCAGTCCCACCTATCACGGCACAAACGTGTTCACACGGGGGAGAAACCGTATCGCTGCCCCTGGTGCGACTACAGGTACCGCCTCATTGACCCGCGCACGGTTGGTGGCGCTGATGGCTGCCACCATGGCACTGATGATCAGGGGGGTTGATAGGTGGGGATAGGAGGGGATGTGGGGGTTATATAAGAGTGTGGTATGTGTGTTGGTGTGATAGCAGGTGGCATTGTGGGGTAGTTTTGGGGGAGGGGGGGTGTTAATGCTAGTGGCTTTGTGTGCATGTGTGCGTTTGTGTGTGTTTATGGTTTCTGTGTGTCTGCGTGTGAGATGGGTGGGTGGGAGACGTGGAGGGCAGACAGGTCTAATCTCCACAGCACGGCTCCATCTCATCACTCTGCCATCATCAACAGGCCCAGCCAGATCTCCCCAACACACACACACACACATACACATGCTCTCCCTCACACGTACACACAATGTCACTGTCACTGGCAGGTCCCTGTCATTAAAACACCATCATACCGCATCAGTAATTACACAGGAAATTGTCGGTGAAATTGAAAAAGTTTTGGCTGGCGTTGCACATCTCCATCTCTCTCGATCTTTCTCTGTCTCTCTCTCTCTCTCTCTCTCTCCCTTCTGCCTTCCTCTCTTTGTCTCACCCCGCACTTCCTCGTCAGGATGTGGCAGAAGAGTGTGAAAGGGAATGATCTCAAACCCATCATTGGTTTTAGATGTACTCTTCATTCGTTTTTTCCCCTCTGTGACAAAGTCATTTCAGCAGCTTGCTACACCTGCTCCGCTGTAGCGAAGCTCTTGACTCATTTCATAAGTCTTTTGTGTTCGGTTCAACTTAGGAAAAAAAGAATGAAATGCTGAGAAGTAATAGCTTCAGTCAGGCTATTCTTTAGCAATTATCAAAAGATTTTATCACCCTGTGTCCAAAGTTATCACAAAGTGTCTCTTTTGGGTATCAGTTAGAGACCGACTAGAATGGGTCTTTTATTGTTTAATTTAAGTTTAATTAAGTTTCGTTTCTGAGAGGGTAAATCTTACTGAGATTTGGTGATTCTCTATTTTTAACTGTGGCACTCTTGGGAAAATCCAATATTTTAACATATCCAGTGAAATTTGTCTTCTTGATTGACTGGCTCAACCTCGTATTTCACTCCTACAGATTTTTTTTCCTGATATTTTTTCAGAGTGAAACAATGAGATTGACCTTGTTGTTGTTGTTGTTGTTAGGTACTTTCTAGCATTGAGTGGGACGACCTTGTTGTTCCCCTGACTCTGTTTAGTATAATCATCAGATGAAACATTTATTTGTGAACAAAATGCTTCTAAAAGTTTGCAAATTTCCATCACTGTCATGTGTTTTGATGTAAGGGGCCTGGGTACAGTCTCACAGTCTTGTCCCTTTTCATTTTACACTGAAGACATTTTGGTGTTTGATTCAGAATGCTACAACATTTTTTTTAATTTTGTATAAAATAAAAATCTTGCCAATGTGGATTTCTCATTAGGCCTGTAAGGAATAGATGTTATACGATTCTCAGTTGGAGAACACTGGCCTGAGTTTTACGTTTGTTTAAATTTTGATCTCATTTTAAACCACCCCACTGAATTAACGCCGCTATGGGAAAGATGCTAGCCGAATGTTCCTGGCCTGATTGATCTTTCCCTGATACGTAATGATCGTTACAGATAGTAGCAAATGAAACAGTAAATTAGAAGCCCAATTAACATTTTGGTGGGCCCAAGGGTTCAGCGAGGTCCCGAGGGGAAGGAGAAAGGTGGGAGGAGGTGTAGGGACGTTGTGGAAATGCCCTGCTGGGCTTGCTAATGTGAGGATGAGGAATTGAATGCCATGAGGGGCCCTGTCTTTGCCTGGCTTTTACACTCTGAATGCATGTTTAAAACCGTGACGCCTCTTGTGGCCTGACCATGATAAGGAGCTAGTCGATGAGTTGGCACGTTTGACCTTTATGAAATAAATATGATGCAGCTGTAAAGAAATATTTAGGGTTGAGATGAGCGAAGCAGCTATGAGACTGACAGCTCTTGCCCAAAGAAAATGTATCTGTTTTCTGGATGTACCATAGATCTGATTTACAGTGTTATATTATCCATGTTAAATGGCAGCTATGTTTCTCACTTAATACAGTATTATCCCCATCAAGGCTGCTCCTCAAATGCATGTAAATGAGCAGGGAGTAAATGATCTATCAAATGCCACTCATCTACCATTCAGACAGAGATAGATAATAGAGGCGGATAATTATAGTTGGGGAATAGTGTTAAAAATATTCTAATGATATTGCACTGCGAGTCCTGGGCTGTCAATTAATGATGTCTACGGCTGTTTATGCAAGCTGCAAAAACTTCTTTACTTTAGTTTTTAAGGAATGGTTTTTATCGTTCACAAAGAGGAGGCTTTTTTTTTCCTTTCTTTTTTTTCTCATTAAAGTCACAGTGGTCTAATTGATATGTAGCCTCTGAATCCTGCCATGTTGCCATGACTCTGGGGCTATTTTTGTTTATTGAATGCCGCACCATTCATGCTTCAATCTACCTGTTATAGTAGTGTTTCAATTCAAGGCAATAGCGGCTTTGAGGATGACACGCTTGCTGTCAGTGGCAGGAAGGTTTGCGACCTTGTAAAGTGAAGGGAGAGACGAAGGAGGAGGGAAAGGCGTTAATGATGATAACTGGGCCTCCCTGGCAGAATAAGATCCAAATAGCACCAATGATCCAAATACACCCCCTCCCAACTCTTAACACACACAAAGAAACACATTTAAATCTCCTCTAACGAAGCGGCTCTCAATTACACCTCTCCCATTACCATACAGTCTTCGGGAGGAGGAATATGGAAATAGCTTAAATAAAGGGGAGAGAGAGAGGGGAGAAACAGAAAATGGCAGAGAAGGGGTGATGTATCCGTTGAGCATCAGTATGGCTGATTCCCATGGTGAGTGCATGGGTGGGGGAGGAAGTTGAAACAGTGTTGGACTAATTAATACAGTGTATAGTAGGAGGGCTGGTGTGGGCTTTCACTAACTGTGACACCTGCTGACTCCTAAACGCACATTGTGTTGTTTTAATATGACAATTACGCCATTACCATATCTGAGAGATAGCACGGCCCCCCTAGGAATCCACCCGCGCTCTCTTTAGAACCTTTTAGCTCCGCTTCAAATTTTATCTATTTATGCTCCCGCTTTAGAATAAGAAATCAGTTCACTTTTGGTATTAAATGCATTTTTTTGCAGCATCATTGGTGTTAATTTAGGTGCATGAGACAGTTTAAAGTCCTTTTTTTCCCCAGTATGCCAAAAAAAAAAAGTCAACAGATGGCCATGATTAGTCTGTGAACCTCTTATTGTTTTGCATGTGATGGCTGATAAGAAAGCAATCACAGTGATATGTGCCCGTTTGTTGGATGAAATGTAATTAAGAAAATTAAGGTCAGTCAGTATACGCGTTATGAGGCACACTTTGCTGGATTGAACCTCGTTTTACCTTCAGAACTGGAGGCATAGATTCAACAAGATGCTGGAAACATTTCTCAGAGATTTCGGTTCATGCCCATTTTGGACATAATAGCACCACACAGTTGTTGCTGATTTGTCGGCTGCACATCCATGATGGGGAATCTCCTGTATTACCACATCCCAAAGGTGTTCTACTGGATTGAGATCTGGTGACTGCTTTGTCACGTTCAAGAGCCCAGTTTGAGATGATGTGAACTTTGTGACATGGTGCACTGTCCTGCTGGAAGCAACCATCTGAAGATAGGTACACTGTGGTCATAAAAGCATGGTCAACAATGCTCAGGTAGGCTGTGGTGTTTAAGAAAATATCCCCCCACATTACTGCATCACCATCACCACCCAACTGTACCATCCTAGTGTCGCAGCAGAAGCTGAGACTCATCAGACCAGGCAATGTTTTTCCAATCTTCTATTGTCCAATTCTGGTGAGCCTGTGTAATTGTTGTTCTTAGCTGACAGGCGTGGCACCCAGTGTGAGCTTCTGCCGCTGGAGCCCTTCTTCAATGTTTAGCGTGTTGTGCGTTCTGAAATGCTCTTCTGCATACCTTGGTTGTAATAAGAGCTTGAGTTACTGTTGCCTTCCTATCAACTCGAGGCAGTGTCGCCATTCTCCTCTAACTTCTGGCATCAACAAAGCATTTTCCCCCAGAGAACTGCTGCTCAGTGGATATTTTCTCGTTTATGGGCAATTCCTTTTAAACCCTAGAGATGGTTGTGTGGGAAAATCCCAGTAGATCACCATTTTCTGAAATACTCAGACCAGCCTGTCTGGCATCAACAACTCTGCCACGTTTAAAGTCACTTAAATCACCTTTCTTCCCCATTCTGATCCTCAGTTTGAACTTGAGCAGGTTGTCTTGACTATGACTTGGTGCCGTGTGATTAGCTGATCAGATACTTTCATTAGTGAGCAGCTGTATCTGATACATTTGCCGCTCAGTGCTGAGTCTTATTTATTCTTTTGTTCCGATTGCATCCAAACGTGGTCTTCAGCTTTGTGAAGAGCCCTCATTGTTCACTGCTGGCTGGTCCTTATGTGTTTTGTGCAGCATAAACAGGCACCAGTAAGGACCTGCTCTGTTTTTTTAGGCAGTGGAGCCAGGCTGGACTGTGGCCCCCATGATGGAGAGAGGTGTCTCTGCAAAAGTGAAAACAAATTCTCTCCTTGGCTGGTGTGAGCTATGGTACTGTGAGGCTTTATTGTCCCAGCCAAGGTGATAAGGGAGAGTAATTGCGTATTATACTGTCCGGGAATGTCAGGTCCAAACTGAGCACGAGTGCCCCATCCATCAACGCATGATTGTGTGCGAAACTGTGCTCTACACTGCACATGCTTGCTTGCATGATGCATTAAATGTGCTAGCGTTTGTGTGTGTTTATGGATTCATGTCTATATAGTCGAACCTGTGTAGTAAAGTCAGAGATTTATTGTTTTTATTTTGGCGCAAACTGAGCTTTCTATATGTCTGTATTCCATATGTATGTATGTGCATGTTTGTCTTAATCATTCAGGGCTTCACTTATATGTGTGTGTGTGTGTGTGTGTGTGTGTGTGTGTGTGTGTGTGTGTGTGTGTGTGTGTGTGTGTGTGTGTGTCCATGTGTGTCCATGGGCAGGTTTAGATAGAGCCTGGGAGCAGGTCAGGCAGCATCATTAATCAGCAGAGGTTTGTGTGTGACTCTCTGGGCTGACATAGTTACATCCTATACCCTGCAGCAGCTCTGTGCCCTATCTGACCGGCCCAGAGACCCACAAACTCAAGCACACACAGCATACACCGCTAATCCTATATAGCTTTCATACAACTGCAAATGATACATACTGAATAACAGATGCCTTCAGACATATCTTTGTAATGCATTCAATGGGCCTCTAGATGCACAACAGCCTCATAGCAGGCCCCGTCCCCAGCACCATTACACACAGCTGAAAAACTGTAAAAAAAAAAAGAAAGTATCAGCGAAAAATATAATGGCATGAAAGAAAATCAGACATATCTGCAAAATGTAAATATTGTTTCCGTAACAAGTTGTGTTTGCGGTTTATGAAAGAGTCTTAGTCATGTGATGCTTGTAGGCCTGTTTCATAGAGATGTATTTAGACTATGAATGCTGGGAGAGCCTGTCCAAGCATGGCTCCTCTCTCAGCTCCAAAGCCCAGCTTGATTTTCTTTTCTTTTTAAATTGCATTTTACTGTGTGATGTGTGTGTGTGTGCGCGCGCATGTGTGTGTGTGTGTGTGTGTGTGTGATTACATCATTACAGCTAAATAAAATGTTAGTACAGCAAACCTTTCTTGGGAATGTTGCCAAGCGTTGATCTTGTGTTTTCCCCTCATGACTCTCATCTTTGAATCCATCTTTGTGTGTGTGTGTGTTAATTCTAAAAAGGAATAAGGCCTTTTTTTTTTTCTTTCAATCTTTGTTTGTCTCCCATAGATCCAACTGTGCAGAGAATATCCGAAAGCACATACTCCATACGGGAAAACACGAGGGTGTGAAGATGTACAACTGTCCCAAATGTAGCTATGCCACCAACTCTCCGATGGAGTTCCGCAACCACCTGAAGGACACTCACTCTGATATTGAGAACCCAGACCTTGCCTACTTGCATGCAGGTAATGTGCTGCTAAAAGAAATATAAAGTATCTTTGTAATTCACCGAAATGTTCGTGCCTTATAAACAAAAGAAAGACTTCTTAGAACATAGTGTCCATTCAGGAATAGCAGTGCTTTTGAGAAATTCTGAACACTTCTGTGTTTCAAGGTCATATGAACCCCAGACTTATCTCCAGCCGTGCCTTCACCGGGTTGCGCACATTTCTTCTTCTTTGTTCTCCTTGGATGGTGTGCAGCTCCATTTGTTCAGCTGAAAGTTGAAGGGGGTTTTTTTGTTGTTTTTTTTTTTCATTATTATTTTGTTATTTATTTATTCAGTATTCATGGGGGCATGTGGGAACATTTGTAAAATAGAGAGCTTTCTAGTCCAAGAAAACAACTGTTATGTCCATCAAGGGTTATCTTAACCCTGGCTTTGAGACCTGCATTTATGCATAAAACCTGTGGCACAAACTGGAGGTATGTGAAAGACAAGTCACCAAAGAGGTAAAAAACAAAACAAAAAACAACAGATGCATTATTGAGATGCTTTATGGAAAGTGAATTCATTTTATCTGATCTTGATCCATACTAAGAATCACAGGTCATCTTACTCTTCTTGCTGCTTTAGAATCCCTATCTGTGAGTCCTTCCAACCTATCCCTGGATGGGAGCATATAGATGGATGACAAATTATAGGAAAAACCAGCATAAAGACCTACTTAAAGGCTCCTAGTGCCACCTGAATGACTTCAGTTTGACTTGACATTGATTCTCCTCGGTATAGGGATAGAAACCCAGTTATAAATTTTGACAATGATGGAGAACGTTTTGGGCCAACATCTTCTATAGGCATTTAGCTGGCATGATAGCCGATAACTGCAGAGCCCATAGCACTGAGTGGCCCTTGTACTCCATAAATGGGTTAATCATCCTGGGAGAGGTCATCATCAGGATAAAAATGATTTATCACAGACTAAAGGTGCTCACTCAGAACAACTTTCTATTGATTCGCGGTGACCCATCCCCCTAACAAACAGTTCTTGTAGCAAATATTAAAAAAAAACCACCACAAAATAAATTAACTTCATGATAAGATAAGAAATTCTGACCTTATGTTGATGTTACGTGACTGTCAAGTTGCTTTCTCTTTGAAGATTCTCTTTGCAGTTTCAGATTTTTCCAATAATTTCTTCACCGGTCTGTGCGTTCTACATCCACTGCATCCTCTTCCTAACTCGCCTTTCTGTTCTTATGCATGCCATGCTGATGTGCACACAAACATCTGCGCACACACACAAATTTGTACCAAACAGCAAATGAACATTTGAAGTCATTGTGCTGAATTAAACCACCTGGTTCCCTCTGTAGCACCTGCCCTTGCTCTTTTTATTTCACAGAGGTCTGATGTTCCAGACCCTTTGAGTGCTTTTTTGTCAGTGGATCGAGTCTTCTTATTCAGTGCTGATGGAGGGCACCCAGCCACAAAGAGGCAGTGCTCAAAGATTGCTGCTGTAGCCATCCCTGCCAATCACTCAGGCCATAGTGACAGATGAAATCTTGTTCCTCCTCTATTGGTTCCTTTGTATCCCAGTGTTCTCCCTTTGTCCTTGAAGGCCACCAAATCCAATCGGCGGAGTGCTTGTCCTTCAGAGGAGCAGAGAAGACAGCCTTTATCCTGTTATCCCTCTGACCTTACATAAAGGCAGTAGAGTTGGAGGAGAGCACCATGGGAGAAAGGCCAGTCAGGGACATTACTGGAAAAATGGCTGCTTTCTGGCAACGCTGTGGTTTATTGCCTATTGAAATTGAATGGATCTGGATTGTGTCCTTGAAAAGTTTCTAGTTTTGAATTTCTGAAATGGGCTTATTCTTGGTATGATTTCCATTTGTCAAATTTAAGGACAAACTTGTGTCTTTGAGCCCCTTTACTGCCACCTCCTGACCTTCTCTATTCAACCTTTTACCTTCAACTACTTTTAAACACACCTCCGTCAATATGCTCTGTACCCTCTCACCTTTAACCAAAGCATGCCTTTATGTCTCTTCTTACCCTTTCACCCCAGAATCCCCCCCTCACCTCTGTTTGTCCTTATGCACGGCTGACCTTTGATGGAGAAGACTTTTTCACAGTTTAATTTTATATCCTTGTCTCTCTTTTCAAGTGACCCGCTGAGCCATATGAGAACACAACATTTATGCCAAGTAAAGGACATTTCTCTCTATGTGTCCAAGCCAGTGCTGCAGCAGGCGTCATACAGTGTGGGTTTCAGATTTCAGAGTTGTGTGCGAAGGTCAGATCTTGTCTGGAATGTGCGTCGTCTTTCAGTCATCTGGAGGAAACACATCCTCCTCCTTCAGTCATGTTAAGCGGCGTATTTTCAAGATGTCATCGTTACACTTTTATTCATATTCAGCTCACACCACGCCGCAGATGTGAACCAAAGAATGACAGCAAAAGAATGAGATTTAAAAATGCATCTGATGGTCTGTCCACCCCACAAAAAAAAATTATTTATTGCAAAGTTTTCTAAAAAACCCCCCTAAAATTATGAATCCCACTTTGCTATCATAAATCTATTACAGTTTGTTGAAACATTGCACTCTGATAGTGATACATAAATACAGCATTGCAGAAGTTCAACAACTCTTTACCTGGCCAAAGCAGTCAAACTATAGGGGATTTGAAAAGGCACTGAAGGCACACTTGTGATCTCTCCCTCTTTCAAAAGAGGGGAAAAGGAGGTGGTAGCAGAAGGAGCAATTCTTCATCTAAGTAGACAGAACGAGACCAAAAGAAAGAGACAGGGGAAGAAAAGATTAAGAAGGTAGATGTTGAATTAACCTGCTTGTGATTGCTCTCTGTCAGAGTGGCACCAGGGCCAGCAGCGAGAGGCAAATCGTCTGTGATGGCCCTTCCCGCTCTTCTCTCTTTGAAAGACACAGATCAAACGCACCCTAGTCACGGGCCCTTGTAGCCCCTCGTGCCGGATTGATTGACACCCGAACGTCTCCGCTGCCGCTCTGTCTTTCCGTATCACTCTCTCTCACCCCTTCTTTATTCACCGTCGCACTTCGAATTAAAGCTCTTCTCGAGGATGAAAGCAGAGGTCCTTTGCAAACCGAGGAAGAGAGGGAATTAGACCCAGCAAGTGATGGAGGGGAATGATGATTAGAATTTAAGGGGAAGAAAGAAGGAAGGAAGAAAGGAGGTTAGATATGTGATGTGAAAATGTTGCTGATAGGACACTTTTTAATAAAATGGTAATGGCAATTGTCTTCCTTGTGAGATAAGCAGAGAGATATGCCAGAAAGACGTGGCGACACCTGTGTGATCTCAGCATAGATAGCACTGGAGCAGAACTAGAGCTACAGGTACTTTCAGAGTGCTGCGACTTTGCTAAATTAGCCCTTGACTAGAACTTTCTTTTAGTTAAAATGCTGCAAGTATGGCATGTCTGGCTCAGCTTTGGGAGATGGTATATCCTCTTCTTCTCTTTGCTATTTCCCTCCAGCGAGGTCAGCTGTGTTTGCCGGGCATTGGCTTTGTTAAATCAGCCTCATGTCTAGTCCCGTACCAAAAAAACTGTGTTTTACACACACATACACACACAGGTGAGATGTCGCCATTAGCTTTGTCAGAGCATCTTCATCCCACTATTTTTAATTGTGAAATATTTCCCTAATTTTCGACCAAGGTTGTAATTGCACATCCTGGGGGCATAGAGATCAAATGCTTTGTAATTAGCTAACAGCAACTGAGGATCTGCTGCTTAGTGCCTAAAAAGATAAAATAAATAAATAAACTTCTTCAAGGCATTGTTGCCGCTTTATGCAGATTCTATTTTTCCTTAATAATGCATGATGGATGGCTACTGTAGAGGGCTAGAGGAGGCCTGGCCTTGTAAGTGATGATCTTAATACACAGTTATAACCACAGGCAAATTCATTTGTTTGCATATATTTTTCCTTATTAAACAAATCTGTAAACAAATCTGGGTTTCAATGGCTTTTACTTAAGCTATGCATCTGAGCGCCTCCTTCCTCGCTCTCACCTTCTGTTGCTCATGTAATGAAACATTACTCTCATGAGTTTTACTTGCCTATTGTGTTACAGCAGCGTGTTAGATTGTGGAGGACAGGTGTGTATGTCATGCAAATGCATCCTGGTATCCCAGCGCATATGACATTGTGTCGACGTTGTGAAAGAAGCCACAGACACCGGTGATAAAATCAACATCTGCTTCTAATAACAATGTGTTATATGTGACACTTTTTTGTGTTGGAGAATATGTGGAAGGAAAACAGCGTCCGTCACAGGTTTTTTTTTGTTTCTTTAAAAAGAACACCGATAGGACATCAAGTCTTCATCATTCGGGATAAACCTGTGTCTTTGTGTCACCGTCCTTATGTTGCATTCGTATGATAGACATTAATGAAAAAAGTGACTCTTTTCACTATTATGGAGGGAAACAAAAACAGGAAAGTGTAACTGTGCTGATGCTGTCACAGGAGTGATTTAGTTATATTGAGTCGACACAAAGATTTAACTGAAGAAAAGAAAAGAGGAAGTCAAGATAGAAAAGTTTGAATTTTTGACTTAATAATCATAGAAATACATCATAAGTAATTTTTCTGCTGTCCATATGTGGCATTATGAATGAATATGTGGTTTTGTACTCACAGTATGCTGGTTTTTAAAACACTGCCAGTTAGTGAAATTATTAAATCTGCATGTATAAACTTAAAGATTGAAGAATCTTTATGTAGAGGCATCTTTAAGCTTCTAACTGTGTCTTTAATGTGAATCTGTCTTGATTAGAAGAGAAGTGATCTCAGTGGGGACTTTCTGACTAAATAAAAAATATATATAAATTAAAATCATGTCCCACTTTTGAACAGCAGATCAGTGTTTAATACAGTCTTCTTTACATTCACGCCCTCCTTACGCTGTTCTTCAGATGATCGTAACCGAAAAGCAGCTGCTCACTGCCAGTGCCCCAGGAGAGGAGCGGCAACTGATGTGGGGGTTAGCAAAGCACAACCATCGGTTGCATGCAATCTCAGAAAACCGATACAGGGCCGGTCTGGGCCGAGCAAGCAGCGATTCCTGCATAATGACCTGCTCCAATGAGCGTGAAAACTTCCCCCAACCGGCTGCATTTATCACACATAAGCTGCAACAAACGGTCTTTTGTTTCATCCACTTCTTCGGTTCCCTTCCTCTTGGTGCCAATCTCAGAGCCTTCTCTCAGCCTCTTAGTGCCCATTCAGAGCTTTTATAGACAAGTTCCATCCACTGAGTTTGAGACACATAACCAGTAGGTTTGTGGCCGCTTCACGTGTGACATGATTTCTGAATTTTGCTTTTGTTTTGGGCATCACGGGCATGATTTTCTCACTCGGGAAATCTTGACTAGAAGAGTATTGTCATCTACCTCTGTATGAGCCTCTGAATAAGTTCTGTCACTGGGAGAAAGTTTAAAGCAGATTGATGACACATGATATAGTAGGCTCCCTGGTGTTGCAGTGCCACAGTTAGTTTAGGTGAATGCTTATGTTGCACTATTCTAAAATGTTGCAGATGGTTTATGTAGGACACTTTCACAGTGTGATAGCAGGACAAGAGAATGAAAATTGTAGGAATCTCTAACAGGTTTTTAGTCTAAAGTATTTATTGGAGAGCATTATCATTCCACTAAAAGAATATTGGTCAAATTGGACAACCAGCAAACATTTGTGCAGGTAACATTTTGTTCAGACACCCTAAATGGGGTGCACCTGCGCACAGAATTGTTTACATTGTTTTCGTTTTAATCAGAAAATTAGCAGAAAAATACTTGCTGTCTGTTTACAAAAAGGACTTTGGGTGTGCTTTTATATGAACACTTGACTTTGGCAGAAATACACACAGACACACAAAGACACCTTGTGTGAGTGACATGAGGTAAGGATGCTACTGAGGCAGGCCTGCTCCTCAAGTATGGGACAGTGAATATGGGACCAGACAGGCCGCCGGCTCCTATAAAACCTCATCCATAATTCAGTCCTCCTTCTCCTTCAATTCAGACACACTGGTACACATCCAGCTGCAGATAACAGCTAACCTGCCGGAGACAAGGCACAATGACACAAAGTAGTAGTTATTGATGAGAAAGATTAGTTAAAAAAAAAAGGGGAATTTAAAAGAAAAAGGAAAGAAAAAGCAGAAATTGTTAAGGAGAGCATGTTTAGAGATAAAGTCAGACTGCTGATTTTTAGTTTCAGTCCTGCTTGCCCATCTTGACCTTTACTGAATCAACACTGTCTCCATAGTACCATAACATGTTTTCCCTGATCTACACCCTCATTGGCTGAAGTGCACTTCTGAGATCTCCACCGTGACCTTTGCCCTCTTTCCTGCGCCAAGGACCCTTGTCTTCCTTCTTCGCCTCTCTGTCCTCCTTGTGTCGTCTCTTTGGTGGCTCTCCAAACGTCTCGGCGTCTCTAATTACCAACAGGCTCAACTTTCCCAACTAAACAACCAATTATCAGCACTTTGCCCAGCCCAGTCCCATGTTTCCTGATACAGTGGCCTATTAGGGCCCCTTATTTCTACCCCAGCATAATTGAATTCCCTGGCTTCTCATCAGTGGGCTAATTTAAGCCAATGTGCAGAGTTGGTAATCAGAGGGGCTGCCTATTAGACTATCAGACCCCAATTAAGTGGCCTCTTATTTCCAGCATAACAAGCCACTATCTGTACTGCTGTTGTTGCAGTTCCCTTTTTAGTGCTCGGTTTTGTTTGTGTAAATCTGCGGTCTGTTTAGAGAAGAAAAAAAAATAAAGAGGAAAACAGTGGAAGAAAGAGTTTCTGTGTTAAGATGATGCAGGTGGTGACTTCGCAGTAGAGATGCTTATTAAGCCTAGTTTATGGTCACTGCTTTGGTTGTGTCATCTGTGATGTCACCAGAAGCCCGTCACTGTTTATACCCCGTGACTGCAATCTTCTCCTGAATGACAAGTGTCTCCAGCGCTGTTATAGGAGTAGAAGAAGTTGGTTTGGGTGACAGTCTAGAGAGAGCAAAAGTCTACCTGATTTCTTCAGTCTGATCGATGTAGCTCAGTGGTTGTATATTATTATTTATGTTTTTATGGACAGCTTTGCTGACCAGCCTTGTCCACATGTTGCGACTCTGTTCTGTCACCGGGGGCAGTGTCACAAACAACCACTATGGGGGCCTGCTCATCCTGTCGGTGGTCCTTCAGTGAGCCGCAGAGGAGAACAAATACCAAGAGCTGAAGTGCAGCCGAGGTAAAAACAATGAAAAGCGTCCACTGCGGCCACCGTCTGTGCTTCTCACGCTGTTCTTGTTTTTTGTTTTCACTTCTCTTGTTCATGGTGAACTTCCCTTTCCTGTTCCAATCAACTTTTCAGCCAGTCAGCATTTGATCTATACCAAGTGTCATACATGTTGAGCTATGTGCTGTTGCTTTTGTTTTTTGGTTGTTTTTTTTTTTGAGGACTGAACACAAACACGTTTGTATAGACCTCTATGTAAGGTTGTGATCACAGATATAACTGGCCGAGCAAGGGTTTTCTGTACCGTGCAAACTCTTATGGAAGGATTGGTAGTATTGCAGCAGATCTTGCCAGAGGGTATAGCATCAAAAAAACTTTACATAATTTAAAATCTAGAAGTACATTTAGATTCTGCAGTCTCGCGCCGAGGTCGATAGCTTGATATTTTTAATGAAACTGATCTCGATCAGCTACAAACTCAGGTGGTTGTTTTTGTTGTAATCCTGTTGGATAAGAAAAGAAAAACTGAAAACATAGCAATATTTTGCTGAGGAGATTTATGGCAAACATATTGAAACCAATTATGTATGCTGTGATGGCCACACACTGATCCAAAAACCAGTGACAATGCTTTCTTCTCCTGTCATAAGACAGTGCCTTGCCAGTCTGTGGCACAGACCTTTTTTCACCACATCGATTATGGATCAGTGAGCGCTCATACCACCAAAATCTTGTTAGAAAATTAATTGGCACTGAAGTCTTTAAACTTGAAAAAAAAGGAAAAGAAATTCAAACATCTATCTCCCACTGCCACTTGGGTCTGCCAAAATCTGATGCGGCTTAATGCAGCTTAACTTGACAAATAGATCTGAAATGGAAAAAGTTCAGAGATGAATGCTTTCAACACCAGCACCTCTTTTCTTCTCTCACAAGTATAGAATATCTCATTTTTTTCCCCTTTTGTAGTTCTCCCTTTCTTTTCCCCCCCCCTGTCCTGTCGTGGTGACTGGTGCAGTTGAGGGGAGCCAGAGTGTGAAAGAGGCCCACAGAGGGCTGATGAGGACTGTCTTACCAAAGCGTGTCTCAAGTCTAGGACTGTTTCTTTAGCATTTGTGTGGGTGCGTGTACATGTGTGTGGTAGCAAGAATTAGTTTGTGCGCGTGTCTCGAAGTGCAAGTGTGCACGTTTACTATTGGTGTCGGCTCCCCATAGCCTAATTAAAGGGCGAGAAAAGCCACTCACGGGGAGATTAAACCTAAAAGGCTAAATTAGTACTCAAAAGGGGTGTGGCAAATTCACACATATGCACCGGCCATGAAATCTCTTCTGACACATGTGAAAAAAAGGAAATGAAGATTATGGAAAGAGAGAAAACCCTTTGTGTATCCATAGCAGAGCTATGTGTTATGAATTTGTTAAGATGAGGATCACTTTATTTGAGAGTTTGGAATCGAGAGGAATTCTTGATGTGCTTGAATTGGCTAATCAGACCTGTTTATTTTCTTTATTAATTTACTTACTCATTGTAAGTCGCTGTGGATAAAAGTGTCTGCCAATTCAATGTAGTAATATTTTATGACTGTAGAGCCAGAATGCGAAGCTCAATATCATATCTAAATATGAAACTTGAGCTTAACTTAATTTTGTTGTTATTTGGAGTCTAGCTTGAAGCCTAAACCTTGTCAGAGACTTTGTGAAGTTTAAAGCATTACTCTCATCGTGTTTGAAAAATTTAGCCTGATTACTACAGAGATCACTGTGAACTGTTTATTTCCAATAAAATGCAAAAGAAAACCAGAATTTATGTAAACCTGCTTAAACAGGCTGTCCTTAAAGAGGATAAGGCACACGAATTTACGATCTTGAAAGAGCTCTATTTAAATTCAAGTTAAATGCACTTCATGTAACCTTTGTACTTCTGCGTAATATTTACATTGTGTGTCACATTTCTGTGACACAATGTACAAGCTGCTCGTCTCAGTATGTGGGCAAACAGTGTGGATAACTCAGTATAAATAAACTTTCATTTGTGGTGTTGCTTTCCGTAGTATGACTGGTACAGAGTTGTGATACAGAAGGTTGTTCCACAACATAGCGTTTGTTTTTATTTTATTACTCCTTAGTCTTCTTTGTTCTTAACAACTTTTTAGCTCCAAGCGTAGATCCACTCAGATTTACCGAGTTGTTTTGAAAGCGTGTTATCCATGAGCCGCTTGTTTATGCCTTCTAATTCATTGCTGAGGGTGTTCCGAATCTCACTGGCACCCTTCCTAGAAAATAGTAATGCAGAGTCATCAGCATACAATAAGAGGTTGCATTTTACACAAGACAGTGCATCCAACCCTCCATTTTCTTCCACTTATCTGGGGCTGGGTTTCAGAGGCAGCAGCCTAACCAGAGAGGCCCAGACCTTCCTCTCCCCAGCCACCTCCAGCATGTCCTGGGTCTATTCCGTGACCTCCTGCTGGTAGGACATGCCTGGAAGACCTCACCCAGGAGGCATCCTAGTCAGATGTCTGAACTACCTACAGAAAAGAGGGTCCCTTTTTTTTAAATCTTTTACATTCAGTGACTTATGATACCTAAAACATGTGGAGGAGTGTTTTGAACATGTTATGCTTCAAAAACAGGCCTGCATACACACACACACACACACACGCCACATTGGTCACCCCATTTTATAAAAATCTCCCACAATTCAACAGTGTGCATTAACTCCCCGGGCTATACTGATATCTCTTTATAACTGTCTGCTCATTTTTTTGACCCCCTTACTCCTCTGTCTCTGCATGACTCCCTTTCTGCTTGTGCCTTGTGGTTTGTATGTGTTAAGATGTTTTACTATTTTAGTGATGTGTCTTGTGTATGTGTGTGTCTGTGTGTTGAATGAGTGATGTGACTCTGGGCCAGCAACTGAGCTCTTCCACGCTATCTGTCTCTCTATCTGTTTGCCAGTCTGTCTGTTGTCTCTTTTGTGTTGTCTCTACTCTGTTTGACTACTATCAGACAAGTGTGTTGTTTGAGAGAGTGTATACATTTTTTTTTGTTAGTTTTTTTGGTGTGTGTACATGTCATCTGTCAGTGTCTTTCTCCAGAATCAGACATCTAACAGAGAATTTCAGCTTGACTCACACAGACTCTCACACACCGTTTCACACAGAACTTCATCTCCAATCTTATAGTTCGCCCCCAAGGACCAAGTGTGTGTATGTTTGTACGTATAAGAGATTTTTATGTGTACATGTTTTTTTTTGTGCATGCACATACACTCTTGCATGTCTTTCTGTTTGTGGGTGTAAGAAAATAGATCTTGGTTCTGTCACAGCTGGGCCTGCAGGCATAAGAGGCCTTAACGGATGTCTCTCTCAGTGAAACACACAAACGCACATTTTCTTTTACATGCACAAACACACACACACACGAACAGGTCTCAGACCCCTCTCCCTCCTGGACTCGCGGTGAGGAATACAGATTCAGGCTCTTTTCTAGATAGTCATCAGCCTTGCCGTGGCTTCAAAAATGCTATCTTTACCGGGCTGCTGAATTGATAATACTCCCCCCTACGCATTTTATTACAAAAGCCCAGTTTGTAAAAAGGTAATCATTTACTGTTGCCACTATCTCCCCTGAGCCATACATCTTCTGTCTTCACAGGACAAAGTTCTTCTGCTGCTACTGCTGCTGTTTTTTGTTTTTTTTTTGTTGTTGTTTTGTTTTTTTTAAACTCTGCTAGTGGGTTTGTGTATGGCTACTTTTAGGTTTATCACCATCTGCTGCCTGAGTTTTACACATACAACAACCCACCTAGTAGAATTAGATCTTTTTGTTAAAGTAAGTATTTTGTGTGGGCACTCAGTGTGTGTGTGTGTGTGTGTGTGTGTGTGTGTGTGTGTGTGTGTGTGTGTGTGAAGGCGACAGGAAGGCTGAAAATGACAGTGAATGAAGGGCTAATCCCTTTGGGCACCCAGAGGAATCAAATACCAAGTACCAAAATCTCATCATTTCAATTATCATATTTATCATGTTTATTCATTTTCTCCTAGCCGGGCTTAATGCTGTCTCTCTTCCCCTCCCCGTTCTTTCTCTCACTGCTCCTCTCTCTGTACATTAATCTATTTTTCCCTTCATTGCTCTTTCCACTGGCGACATGTGAGCCTGCCAGTCATGTTGACTGACAGCACTCAAGTGGCCTACGGAAAAGCAGCTCGTTTTTTCTTTTCCGTTTTTTTCTTTTTTTGGTCAGACGTTGCGCTGGTGATGCCGAGGCCTTATCAGGAAACCCAATTTATTGCCGTTTCTCTGGGCAAAAGAGGTTGCCACTCACAATGATTGACAGCTCTCAGATTTGCTTGCCGTAGTGTAGGGATTTCCTTTAAGTTGTTATGTTTCCCCTCCTCCCCCCTGTGCTATCGGGGATTATTCTGTCACGCGTGGACGTGCGTACACACTTAACACACATACATGAAAACATAGCAAGTAGCCCAGCTTCCTCTTTTCCCCCACACCATTTTGTTTACATCTGACCTAGGCAGTAAGTTTGACTGACGGAGGGCAATCCACGGTCCACAGCACGTCAAGTTCAGCCTTGTGAACGTCTTTGTTTGTGTAATTGTTTCATTCTTGATGGATCTACCTGCAGGTCTTGATTTTTCCAGAATTGGTATTTTCATAATATTGCACTTTATTGCCATTCCCAAAACGTGTTTTTTTTTTTTTGTCTTATTTTTCCTTTCTCATCTTAACTTTGCTTTACCATTTCCATGGTCCTGCTTACCGCACAGCAGGTCAATTATATGAGTGCACACGTATGTGTACAAGCCCAGATGCAAAACGGTTTGCATCTGTCTGTCTTTTTTTTTTTTTTTTTTTTTGCAAGTAATGCCTGTGTATGCGTATGCGTCAGCTCCCATAATGTTTGCATTTGTGTGTGTCAAGTATGACCTCCGAATCCTAAGGCTTATCGCGGTGGTGTTCCACATTATTGATAGCGAGCAGAGATATCGACAGGCCAAGCGCCGGCAGCTTCCAGCAGTGCCGGCAAGCGGGAGTGGGACTTTGATATGACATATTGTGCGTCTCAGCACAAGCCATAAATAATTCTGACACGTTTTTGTATGCATGGGAAAGTCCTTGATTCAGCCTCCCATAAAAATAAACTTCTATTATGGAAGGTATTTGTCAAGTGGGTGCGTGATGGATGGCCCGGCGTTTACCCCATGGCAGGACGATGGGTTATGGATGCCCGCCGCCTCTTGCCGGGGGAGGAGTCGCACCCAGCAACGCTGACACCAGAGTAATTACTGCCCTCCTCACCACAGCAACGGAGGGAGGGAGGTGGAGGGGAGGGGTTCTTTATACACACACCTGCACCTCTCTCCGAGCATCCCGCCGCACTGTTGTGTAATGCCGTCGGCGTAAAATGGCCAGGGTCGTGAAAGCCGGAAGGCCTGTGATGATTGGACATAGACAGATGTTATAGACAGATACAGGGAGCGGTTATAACAGACAGCATCCCCATGAGGATGTTACCATTTGAGAATTTTATATATCAGTATACTGCTGAATTAGTTCTTATCTCTTTGTTTGGTTACTGCAAGCAAGTGAGCCTGTGAAAGTGGTCACGTCTGCATCGCTGCTTCCTAACACAATTATATTTCTTATAAATCACATGGCTTCTTCTTTGATCAAAGAGCATTTTATTTCTCTTTTTTTTTTTATTCTGCACCTAAAGCAATTAGTTGATCATCAAATCATTACACTGTTAGAGGAAAGTAATAGACAATAGTTTAAATAAGATGAACTTTGTCAAAACATTTCTTGGAAAGTCGAAGCTTCTCCAAGAAACAAGATGTGGATAAAGGTTTGAAAAAAGGTTGTGCAGCTTGATCTGAAAAGTACCTAAGCAACAAAAAACAAAAGTAGTAAAGCAGGGTAAAGTGTTCTTCCTGCTCATGTATTCTCATGTTGGCACACTTATGAATATGTACCGCCATTTTTGTGTGCTAATGAGCACGTGTGTGTTTGTATGTCAATCTGTGGGCCCAGCAGCCAGATTGAGCTGAGGCTAGAATGCCATCTGAGGAAGAGGAGGAAGGTAGGCGTGGGGAGAGGAATTGGTGAGAAATGGGTTCTCTCCAAACCGCTGTTACCCCGATACCTGCGTGGGTGTGCAGGTGGGGCGGGCGGTCAGGGTGGGGGGCATGGTGGAAGTCAGACAGTGGGAGTGACACCTGTTCTCCTCTGCCCACCCCTTAATCCTTACATCTGCTTCACTTCAACCTTTCCCTCCCTTCCATCTTTGTTGCCTTCCCGCTCCCCCTCCTTAGCAGGCAGAGTGTTGAAGAAGCTCGTCACAGCAGGCTGGGGAGCAGTGAGTAGGACCGGTCCAGATGTTGTTACACACGAGGAAGGAGGAGGGTTTTGTCAGGACGCAAACATAAACTCAGACAATTACTGTAACATCAGCAGCTTGCCTCGGTGCCACTAAGGCTGCTGTTAAGTGAGATGATTGGTACAAGATGCTGTGTGTAAGTCGACTGGCATAAGCCGCACACATACATGCACAGACTTAAAAAACACAGCTGAACGTGGACCTCGGAGGTGTTTTGTATACACTTTGTCTGGGTTTAGAAACTCTAACAGTTTTGCTAAAGGTTTTTTTGTTTTAGTATTAAGAACTTAACATTTATTCCAAATTTCAACCAGTAGTTTTAATTTTGAACAAGAGAAAATGGCTTCTGGAGCCTAGTTTGATAATAATGAATAAATAATATATACAAAATAAACCTCATCCCAACATCCTGTGGTGATGAAAACATTTGATTTAGATTTTTTGGCTTTGTTCTTTTTTAAAAAATAATCCCTGTATGTGTGACTTTTAATTTTTTTTTTTTTTTTTTAGATTTTTGTGAAGCTAGTAAGCTATTTCACAGGTTAACCCTTCACTACACCATGTGCATACAAATGCAGACAGTATTGAGAAATCCTTGTTTGCATGAAACCGGCCTTGTTTAACCTGGTAACCCCCTCCCAAGGTTCAGATTGGTGGACTGAAGCTGCTGTCGGCTACTACAGACTGGGGGTCAGGGAGAGGAACAGACTTCGGTCAATAGGCTTAGAAGACCATCAGGGACTATTGATTGTGGCGGACAGTGAGGCCAGCTCTGCACTAATTGTTTCTTTACTAGCCTGTGGCAAAGACAACAGTCACGGGCAGAGACTCATGAATCTTACATCTGTTTTGTTGCGAAAGCACCGGGAGTTAATAGCCTTTGATTACTGAGGGGTGTATGTGTGTTTGTGTAGGTGTGTAGTGAAAGAAACCCATGTTAGAATGTGTTGGTGTGTATGTGTGTGTGTAAGAGAAACTGAAGGATTTGCAGATGTAGAAAATAATTGATAGATTAAGTGTGTATTAAACATGCTTGCATTTTGCTTGTGGATATCTGCTTTACAATCACTTTTTATATTGTTTGTTAGACGTTTCCACTGAGATGTTGCAAAAGGCGCCGCAAACACAGTTGAGAGATCCAGTGTATAGCAGATAGCAATGCAACTACCGCTGTCTGTGTTGGCGCACTTGCCATTCAAAGGGGCCATGCCCCTAACTTCAGGTCACCGACACGAGTGAGTTATATAATATACAGTGTAGAATTGTTAGGGAGAAACTATCCATTGAACCCAAACCTGTTTGTTTGTACCAGGCTGTAAACATGCTTTTTATTGCTGTTAGACATTTTAATAGCATTGAGAAATGATACGGGTCTTCTAGACTTTCAAATTGATATCTGGCTGAATGTCATTTCTGGGCATCTGTGACGTTCAGTGAATTGTTTTAGTGCTCAGCCACTCATTTTCCAATAATTGCCCATACCAAAAATGAGCTTGCGTGCATGAAATGATGATCCTGAAATTTGGAATGCCCCCTCCTGCCACTACGCTGTTCCTCAAGGGAAGTTTTACTGGAGGAATAATGTCTTTCTTCTTTTATGTGGCATGTATATCAGAGTGCTGGTATAATGATTTGGAATCATTAGTAGTACTAATAAGTACGTTATCTCAAGTACTCTTTCTTCATTTAAGTCTTAAGTCACTAACACCAGTTCAGCTGATATCAGCGGAGTTTAGCTGAGCTCACCATTTACAATGTTATAAATTGCTCACTTACACATCGCCCCTGCTTGATTCCTTTAAGGCCAGTATCAGTTTTACTGATGTTGTGGACCTTGTCAGGGTTTCAGAGGGCAGTGTCCTGCACAGGAGTCATATCTGCTACCCCCCCCCCCCCCCGCAATGGCCACGCTGAATAAAACAGTGTGGTTTGTTTATTGCATACAGCAGCAGAGTTTGTTTGTGGCCGGCTGTCAGAGCAGCCAGCCTGTTGTGATGAAAGACACTTGGACCTTCCCATCCATTTCACATTTGCTCCAATCAATTATTCAACAGGACAGCCAATTAAAAATGAGGGAGAGCGGTCAGGGCCTCGCCCCCCAAAGGCCGCCACTAGACAACTCTCTCCGTGAATAATTGGTGCAATTAATTTAGCATTGAGCAATAAAGGAGTTCTCACTCTCCTCTCTCTCTCTCCTCCCCCTATACGCCACGGAACCTCTCAACACACCAGTCATTACAGACACACATCACAACAACGCACACATTGCAGCAGTAATAATAATAGCAGAACGTTCAGGGACTACTGTGCAGCATTCAAGGATGCAGGTGAGGCCAGAGCTTTGAATTGAAATTTGCCCTCCTTTTTACTGAAAGTAGAGGAACTCAAAGAGTATTTCAACAAGAGTCAAGAGCCGTAAAACTGAAAAACTAACAAATGTGGATTTTATTGGTGGATACTTGCTTTATAATGATCACCAGTTGGAGGTAATGCTTTATCCAGCTTGTTATTCCCCAGCTGCATCACTAGAAATGTACACAAAACAACCCAGCTGTGCCCTCTAGGACACACACAGACACTCTCACACACACACACACACACACAAACCCTTATGGGATGCACTAGTAGAAAATCTCAGCTAGCATTTGAGAACTATGGTCAGCCTGTAAATTATTGCTGTACAAAGGAATTATTCCATTTTCTTGATTCTATACATTTCTCGTTTCTATTGTCCCTTATCTGCAATTATGGTTAATTTGCTGCTGCCCTCCCGAGCTGGTGCCTGTACTAGTAATGGCACCCACGCCAGGCGCACACACACAGCAATAATAACACTCCTAAGGAGGGCAACAGTGACAGCTAAATTCCACAACAGCTTTGTTCATTTATTCAATCCCAACAGAAATATTATGATGGGCCAAACACCCTCCTCACTCTCCTTTCTCCCACCCCCTGCCCATCCACCTCCCTCTATCATCCTCTCCTTATTGATCAATCTCCAACTCCTGGTATAGACCCACTCCCTTCTCCTCCACCACCCACATCCGTGAACAACCCCCACCCACCTCTTTTGATAGCCAGATTGACAGTTGAGTAATTTCGCTGTCAGTGCTGACTGACGCATGGTAATGGGAAGACGTTTCAGGGCGGCATTACAACACAAAATAATTTCCAATTTACCGCTCATCAAAAGCATTCACAAAAAAAGAGAGAGAGAGCAAGGAAGGGATGGTAGAGAGAAGGAGAAAGACAGAGAAAGAGGGGATGGGGAGGAGGTGAGGGGAAACACAACAGTGGATTTATGGCTTCAATTACTGATATTTCACATTTAGTTTAAAGCGACATGTTTTTGTAATGTGACAGGCTTCACTGGATTTGAAAACCTCTTCAGACCTCTCCACTCTCCTCTTCTTGTTTTTTTTTTTCCTCCTCCCTTTTCTCTCTGTTTTTGCTGTAGAGATAATGAAAGGGAAAATCCGGGGGGGCTGTAGGTATGAGGTTTAGGAAAAGAGTGATAGCTGTGACTCCTGTGCCTCTTCACAGGGCCAAGGAGGAAAAAAAAGACAAGGCCTGAAGCTTTTAATGTAGATGGATTTGACTGCAACTCACCCCATCATTCACTGGGTGGACCTCCACCTCTACCTTACCTGTCACTGGCAGGATTTACAGCTGAACCACACTCATCATTGATGTAGTTAAAGGTTCCCATGGTGATCATTGGTAGATTTTAATTGTTTTCTCCTTCCTTCCCACCTCCTTGCAACTAGGAAACATTGGTAGTTGCCCAGTGATTGCACTGAATTTTTTTTCACATTTGGCAGCCGACTGCAAGTAGTTCAAGTGACCAGTTGGTTGCCCACTGGTAGAACATGCAACATCCTCAACCTTTGGGCAACCACTTTAAATCACAGGGAGATTGCATCTGTCTCCAAACCATCATGGTCCAATTCTGACTGACTGCAATCACTCCCCAACAGGTTGTCAAAGGTTTGCAAATAGCTGCCATCAAATTTATAAATGCAGAGAGATTGCCAACACATTGCAATCAATCTGATTCAGTCTGTACTGATGAGTGCAACTCGTTTCAAATCTATGAGGTTCTTACTGGACTCTGAATGTAAGTTTGTGAACGTGAATTTCTGTGTATGTATATGACAACAGATTTCCAATTTCTGATGAGTTATGACAGTTAATTGCTGTATTGCATGTGATTGCAAAGTTGGCCCAGTTGAATCGTACACTAAAAGCAGACTGGCTCCATCTGCTTTGAAGGCGGGAATTGAATGCGATTGGTCACAGACCTGTCCGTTACACAGTTGACATAACTTTGGTCGTGCAACTCTGTTGCAGCCTGGACTTCCTGTCGGTAGCCTCTCTTGGTATCATCTTTGCTCGAGCTGAACTAAACATTGAAAGCAAGAGGCAAAGATCACCATCTTTGAAGGAAGAGACGCTGGATTTAAAATACAAGACAAGACTTATTGAGGAAATCTTGCTTTCATAAGCCTGGCCATAAAACATGCACATACAGATGCATAATCTGTGTTCAGGTCATGATTGTTTCTTTTTCAACTTCTTCATCAATATGCCGACGTTGTTTGATCTTCAAAAGTCAAGTGACATCAGGGTTATAGAGGGAATCCTGTTTTAAGCTCTCCTGTGAATGCGGCATTACTTGCCAACAGTGTCCTCATTCACGTCATTTTGTTTATCTAGCTACACTTCAGCTTCTGCACTCATCTTTGTACCCTTGTACTACGTGCAAGTGTGTGGATACGGCTGTGCATGCCGCAACCTGCCCTACACCCAGCTGTTAGCTGTAACAGAGCAGAGATTGATAAGTTGATGCTGAGAGCTGTTTGTTTGAGGAGTCTCCGGCTGTGAGGGTGAAAAAAAACACCTGCTTGCTGAAGCAATATGAGAGCACACATGCATATATACTGTACACACATGCCCCGCAATACAGATACCGATCAGTGTTTCTAACCCAACCACTTGACCATGCAGGAGAGTTTCAAATCAACAGCAGTTATGTTGATACAATATTAGACCCAACTATACCCAACCTTTTGGCAACCATTGATTTCAGCAGCTATTGTTTACTGTGGACAGTAAGGGGCAAATATTTCTCAAATTGTTGTTGAAGAACATTAGATCATTTGCTTAAAGTAGGTCAGGTAAATTGAATTCAAATACAGTCAAATATAAATGAGACAAGTGATTGCTCATTAGTCATTTTGTTTTTGAGACAATTATTACCGTTGATGTAAATTAAGCACTGTTAAACAATTAATACCTGTTTATCAGGGTGCAAGAGGCAGTGTGTAACTGACACTAATTTACATTAATTATCTAGAACATAAACAGTCTAAAGCTTTTACTACCCAGACTACATATCTTTAAATCTATTACACATACAGATGATGGTGCAGCAACAAAGAGCAGAATTTAAACAGATAATGTTAAGTAAATGTGCAAAAGATAGTTAACGGATATATTTGTTAGTTTATGTCAGTTTCACTGTGCTTCTAGCAATGCAAGGCAGCATGGAAGTGCTCAAGCACTACCTACTGTGAAAGCAAGTCCCGCCTGTCTTTGGCTAGCTGTGCTGAAACTTCAGGCAACTATGGGTGAAAGAAAAACTGATGTGTAATGCGAAGTGGGCAGGTCCCGAGATAAGCTTTTCTCAAGTTCAGGGTGATTGATTGAAGTGACTACCAATGAGAACGCACGATACCAGTGATTGATATATGACTGGAAAGTAAATACATCAGAGGGTTACCTAAGCAACCAGAGGCTCGAATGTCCGCTGATGAGCAAAGATGAGTGAATCGCTGCCTGTGTGGACGCAGGTTTAGACTCATCTGTCCCAAGCAGAATTACTTCCACTAGTGTGGTCCAGCATGATGGTGTGTGTTCGCATAACTAGGCTGACTCTTTGTTTTGTTTTGTTTTATTACTTTTTGCTGTGTTTCTGGCCTTTGGAGAGCATTTCTGCCTAAGTCCTTTGTTGCCACTGCCACACTACAACAGACCACACAGACATATTAAGACATGGCCTCTTGTCATTCTGCTAGTCTTCACATATGACATTTCCAGCAGCTGTTACTGTACATTCAGCTCACTTAAGTGTGCAAATGTCTGTGCATGATTGTGTAAGTGTATGAGTGTGTATGTATGCATGTTGATGCCATATGTCTCTTTCCCCAGATACAGCTTCATATCAGCCAAAAGCCAAAAAACTAACAGTCACCTGCTGTATGCTGCAGTCAGCACACACACCCTTTACACAAGCATGCAGTAACAGAGGAAAACAAGATACCTAGCAATGAGGAATATGCTATCAAAAAAAGAAAGGAAAAAAAATGTAGAAAGGTTTTTATGCATGCATGTGTGATCCCGTGTGGTTTTTCTAGTTCTGGACCGTGACACTTTATCCGTCCTCTATTAGAATCCCTGAATCCAAACTTGTGGTATTCAATCATTTTGATTAAAAGCCGCGGTCTCTAACAGAAGTGTTGGGAGTGGAGCTGCACGGCGGCCTGCCACGTTTGAGAATTCATATATTTTCATAAACTTTTAACAATGTCAATGAGACACGTCTTCAATCTTTGGCCGCGCGATGGCGGGGCATTCAATCTTTCTTTAGCTTTTCGACAGAAAATTTGAATACGAGTGCAGTGTTATTAATGTGACAGTTCATATGGGGGGCTTCATGGGGGGATTTGTGAGGGGTTTTTTATTAGTTTTGGAGACACTTGAAGCAGAGAGAGAAGGAAGGGGAGGAAACACGCTCTGTTAGGTCAAATAGAGCTGGAGGGGCCTTCTCTGCATTTCCAGCTAGCAGTGATGTTAACATTTTAATTTTGCACGCCCAATTAACAAAACTAACTAACCAGGGACATTAATTTCTGCTGCAGTTTCTATATTAGAGATCCAAATATTTTTTGTCCTGTTGTGAATCTCTTATTTATTTGTCATTTTGTTTGGTACACCCCCACACCCCTCTGTTCCACTCACTTTTTGAATTGCACTTAAATCAACATTTTTCAAATGCTGCTTTATTCAGAGGCATATACCCATCTCTGCTCTTGGTCAAGGAATTTATCACTAAATTGTACAATCAAGAAAACAGATTTTTTTTTCCACCTCAGTCTGTTAATCTAACTTTAATCGTGTTATTAAATAATCAAAAAAAAATTTTTCTTCCTTTTGAATTAATTCTGAGGTTCAGATTTAGCTGAAAGTGACCCTCGTGAGTGATTAAAGCAGGATGACTTTGAGTGTATCACATTTGGATTGATAGGAGGTTAAATTTAGCCTGATGCAGTACAGTGTATCTGATTGCCCTTGATGCCTTAAAGAGCAAATCCTGGCTAATATGAAATGGTTTGTCAATGCCAGATCAATGTGTACATCTTAATAGAACACATGCTGGCTGCATAATCCATAAGTGTAGGTAGGGTAGAGCACTGCAGTACTGTATTGAGTGTCTGTTGTCTTTGACACATCTTTGGTGTCATGGGTGGTGCCATAGAGGCGCCTGAGAAGCAGGCCAGTTCCCATTCATATAGCCTTTATTATCATTCTCTGGTTACGCGCTATAACAACGCAGAGAATTTTATCAGCATTAAATTTATTGGTGTAGCTATCCATCTGTCAATAGTCAAACTCTGCCTGTTGACCATGTGCAATGTCCATGTGTCTCTTCTGTTGCGTCTGAGTTGTTTAGTACGTACCACTGTGTGCACATAGGTAATTGTATCCTTTTCACTCTATTACAGTTTCTAAAATTTGATAGAAATTGTTGTTAGCGTCAGATGCTTTTATGTAAGCTGAAATGCACTGAACCCTAACCCTTACTGAAATGCTTACAGTCACGCATTGAGTTAGAGCAAGAATCATTAAGTGACCAGTCTTTGTAGGTATCAAATAAATAGTTGTGGTTTTGTAATCTCTGTCCGGTGTTTCTGAATCCATCTCAGTAGAAATGAGATCAATATAATGTCACACGTGTTTGTTATAGTGATGAAAAATTACTTTAAAATACATCATTATGTGTCAAGGACAAGTTTGGTGATCTTCAACAGGCACGGTGAAGATGTATTTCCAGAGAAGATATGGATGTAATAGATTTATAGATACAGGTAAGGGTGTAACAGCTATGAAACTGAGACGGAATGTGTGATGCAATGTCCATTGTCCCAAGACACAGTTCAGTCTTCCATGTTGTGCTACCTTGCCAATGCTCTCATTACCTTTGGAGGCATTGTTAGGACCTTTTAGAGAAGAATAATACAAGTTAAGTGAAATACAGTAAATCTAAGCACAGACAGAGCAGAAGAATTGTGTGGTAGCCCTGGTGGAGAACCAGTGGGATTGTTTTATTATTGGTAAATTGATTGGTACTTATATAACGTCTTTCTACTCAATTTGAGCACATGTACACACATTCATACAGTGCTTTCATCTACACCTCCACTTTTTATCTAACACACTCACCGACACACTCGCACTCCGATAGATGCATCAAGAGCAACTCAGCTCAGTATCTTGTCCAAGGATAATTCAACACGTGGATTGTAGGAACCGGGGATCAATCCACTGACCTTCCGACTGGTAGGTCTACCACCCGAGCCACTAATATAATAATAACTGGAACAGTTAACACACCTGGATAATACTGGTATGTTAGCCATACTTTATGTACTCCTTTATTCCATTGTTGTTCCCACATCTGTGGTCAAATACACAGTTTAACTGAATGTCTGTTTAAACTTTTGTTTTTTTTTTTTGTTTTTTTTTTTAAAGGAGCCTATTTTATGGTGTAGATTACCATTGTGTGTGTGTGTGTGCACTCACCAGCCACTTCACTAGTTACGTTTCAAAGATTTTGATCCATATTGACTTGCTAGCATCACACAGTTGCATCAGATTTGTTGGCTGCACATGGATGGATCCATGTTTTCATTTTATTTATGGCAACATTTTTCTAGTTCTCTGTTGTCCAGTCATGCAAATTGTAGCTTTAGTTTGCTATTCTTAGCTGACAGGTAAGGCCTTCTGCTTCTGTAGCCCAACTACTTCAAGGTTCAACGTGTAGTGCATTCAGAGATGCTCTTCTGCATAACTTGGTTGTAACAAATGGTTATTTGGGTTACTGTTGCCTTCCTATCAGCTGGAAGCAGTCTGACCGTTCTCTTCTGACCTCCAACATCAGCAGAACTTAGACTCACTGAATGATTTCCCTTTTTTTGGACCATTCTCTTTAAACCCTAGAGATGGTCACATTGAAAAATCCCAGTAGATCATCTGTCTCTGAGATACTCAGACCAGCCTGTGTGGTATCAGTAACCACGCCACGTTCAAAGTCACTTAAATTGCCTTTCTCCTCCATTCTGATGCTCAGTTTTATCGTCAATAGATTATCTTGACCATATCTACACGTCTAAATGCACCGAATTCCTGCAATTGGCTAATTAGATATTTGTGTTAACCAACAGTTGCACAGGTGTACCTAATGATATAGCCGGTGAGTGCAGTTTAGAGAAGCAGTGGTTAAATCTCCCAAAACTATCCAAGAAAATCTTCTGTAACATAACAATTAACAGAAGCATGTTCATCAGCCATGTGCTCATGTTGCTTATTCTAGTTAACCCTGTGGAGCTTTTAATGCTATAGCACGCTGGTCTGATGGAAGCTGTAATGTTTAAAAATTATACAGGATCAAACTAACTTAGTTGTCTAACTTGTGCATAGGCTTTCACTTACACCTGATTATTTTTGTTATTTTTTCTTAGAATTGTGATGTGTGCTTGTTCTAATGTTCCACTTTGTTGTACACTGACTTGCACACAGCCTGTGTAATGTGTGTTTTTTGTATCTTTTTTTTTTTTTTTGACTTGCGGACCCTCCTTTGCTCTGAGCTGAGTTTCTCCCAGTCTCTGCTGTGTATCACCAGTCTGTTGTCAGGAGAATGGATGGAGTCCGTCCCCCCAGTGAAAACCTGGCCAGACACCGAGCGCTAACCCAGTGGATAACAGATAGACACAGACACCCCACATCCCTTTTGGGGATTTGAAAGGCGGGTTTGCAGTCTGTCTGTGTGTGTTGTGCCTGTGTGTGTGTGTGTGTGTGTGTGTGTGTGTGTGTGTGTGTGTGTGTGTGTGTGTGTGTGCCTGTGTGCGTGTGTTTGTGTGTGTTCCAAGAGCAATCCTGCGGTCGTTTGTAACCCTGGCACTCTCATAGCACCTGCTGCCCAACCCAGGCAGCCTAGTAATGATGCAGACTGATGATGTTAATAAGAAGAGGTGCCCCCCTTGGCTACACAGCTCAGGTAGGATACACGTGCCCATACATGCAAAAGGATGCTTGTGTGAACACAAATTGAGAAAACTAAATGTCATTTAAACATTTTACAGTATTCTTTAATCATATGGTTCTTTGGTGCACGTGTACGGTACGTTATATCTAAGATTCTTCAGGAAGACCACGTTTCGTTTGTTCAGGGTGGGAAGCGGCTGAGCTGAGAAACACTATCAGTACAGAAATAAAGAAATAATAATGGGAATAAAAATGTGTTTGTGCTCCTGTTAAAAATCTTTCCGCTGGAAGGAAGAAATGGGAATTATCACATATAGGGATGTCTTCATGCATGTAGCAATACTCTTCTTTTTATTTAATAGATAAACATCAGTAATTGGTGGCTGATGTACGGTTTCCAGGGTGCATTTACTATAGGGGTGTGTGTATATATATATATCACAGTTTTCTTTTAATCTGTGTGTGTGTGTGTGCTGTGGTTTCACAGGTTTGTTTGTGGTCTTGAGAGCTTAATCTCTTCTCTCAGTCATGATGGTACTGTGTAGTAAAAGCTGGCTGGAACCTTCCTAGAACAGGTTGGTAGTTACTTTATGTCTGCCTCTGCGGTGTCTTCATTTTTATTTTTATTTTGCCTCGCAATCCGGAAGAATTGATAGAGTAGCTTTGTTTATTCGGGCAATGTCAGTACAGCATATACACAATTTCACTCTCTCCCTTTCTCCTTCTCTGCTTCTGTCTCTCGCACTCTCGTTGACTCTCACGAGGTAAACATATTTTGCAGAAAAGCTGACGGAGAGCTTGTTTTAACAACCTCAAGGTCAGCAAGTCAAAGCTTGCAGTCGTCACGCCACCCTCACTGTGTTTCTGCGGCCTCGTGTGTGTGTGTGTGTGTGTGTGTGTGTGTGTGTGTGTGAGTGTGTGCGCATGTTTCTGTTACAACAGTGTGGCATCTCCATGGCAGATTTATACCTCACTGTGCACCTTCAATAATTCAATAACAGTGCTGTGTCTCCTCCCCAGTTTTCAGTGTCATTATAGAACAGGGCTAAATGCCACCATGCCTGGTCCATCTCTCCGTCGGTGTCTCTTTACTGCAGACCCAGACCAACACATGCGCGCACACACACACACACACTCACACACAAAACCACACATTCTGGTGCGGTCCTCTGCTGCCCCACTTTTGCTCGTGCTTCCACAGCTTAGCAGGCTGTCCCTTGTTGCAGATGTTGCTAAAAGGCTAATCCTGGTACTTCTGTAACATTTTGATCAGGATCATCTTTTCTGCACTCTGCAGTGACCATAATTCGCATTCAGCCGCAATGAGCAACAAAATCAGTCAGTTCCAGTGTTCCCTCACCTCTTTTATGGGCTTTCGGTGCCTCCTCCCTGCGGTGTGAGGCTGTTTTAACCCTCCTGACCTGTCTAGCGCTGCTTAGCTGTATTCTGGACATCCGTGACTCCTCTGGTATTACGGAGCTCCTTCAATCTCTCTCATCGATCCTGCTCCCCCTCTGTTGCTATGTGCTTCAACCTCTCTCTGACCCATCTTCTACTGCCTCATAGTCCTGTCTAGTAATGTGCTCTACAAAATGCCCTCCCAATGCATGTGTCTATGCGTGTGTACGTGCACGCATGGGTGTGCTCGCCGCTGACCTGAGTGATGAGTGGTGACCCTCTGGCTGGCGCCTGGCATCCTCCTCACTCCTATTGATTAGATCTGAGGTTTCATACAGTAGCCGCCTCACGTGACACTGTCATTTACTGTCTCTCCACTGTCTCCAACCTGTCTTGCGCACACACGTGCGCGCACATTCATTCACTCACTTCTAAGTGTCGAGCTTGTTCTCGTCCGCCTAATGAATGCGAAAGGGGTTAAAAGGCCAGATTCCATATTGTATGTATGAACATACACAAGCATCCAGGAAAATGAGTTTAATTAAGAGACAACAGATGCAGCATGCTAACTGCCTGTATCATTTAGCTTATAGCTACAGAATGAGTCAGCAGCAGAGTGAAGTGTGAGTGAGGGATCAGAGAGAAACCGAGGATACAGCTGTCGATGTTAATATACATACAAGATATATACAAGATTTGATTTGATTTGATGGAGTGCAATTTACAAGTCTTTCATTTCTCAACGTGCCAGGTTGTTTCAAGCCCTCACAGACTTTGGTAAACAGCATTCTGAGAAAAACTAGACCTTTGTGCGAGAGTGTGTGTGTGTGTGTGTGTGTGTGTGTGTGTGTGTGTGTGTGTGTGTGCGTGTGCCTCTTCCACTCAGTCTTTGCCACAGTAATGCTCAGGTTAAGTGTAGTTGCAGGCTATTATACATCATTAGGGTAAGTAAGGCTCAGGCAGCGTGGCAAGAGAAATGGACTCTTTCAGATGCTTCATTCCTCACCAGCCGTGGCTGAAATAGGACCTGACGTCACAGTATGCACACACACGTATACACACATGCTTGCATACAGGCACAGCCTGCTACACGCTGAAAGCAGCTAGCCACTTATCCAGTCAGTCCGTCAGTCACAAATCACCCTGTCGATCAGGCAGTTTACAGAGGCTAAAGCCTCCTGATTGCTGGTAGGCAGTCAGTCCTGCCTGCCACTCGCCTGCCACTGCGGAAATTAAAGCATTCCTAATGGAGAGATGTGAGTGTTTTATTATGTTTTCACATTTTATGATACATGTTAACATCAGCCACGCTGGGCTCAGAGTTTGGTAATTTCTTCTAACCGCATCAATTAGAGTCAGGCGAATAGATGGGCTAGATATAGGCCTTTTAATAAAATTAGAGATAAGACATCCAATATGATAGATAGGATACAATTTATTTCTGTTTTATTGTAACACTGATTAATAATAAATTTATTCTTATGAGATACTTTTGTCATTATTATATTATATCTTGTATAAGAGTTGATCCCAACTGTTCCTTTTTGTCATTGAGCGGTCATATTCAAACTGATTCAAACTTAACAAATATTACTTTATTTGCCTTTTTTTTTTTTTTTTTAATGATTTTAAAGACCCTGACGATCAAACCCAACCTTACAAAACTCCAAAACTAGTTCTGTGCACATTTCAGGTTTAGTTTCAGGTCACAATAACATGATACGAGTGGCATGTCTTCCATTATGGTCTCTTGTCGCATTTCCTATGCAGACGGGGTACCGCGATGTCCTCTGCCCAATGAATGGACCTCCAGCTGGGTTTAAAGACAGAGGCCGGCTGGGTGGCAGAGTGACAGGAACTTGGAGGTGATAGATGAAGGAGGGCAGGAAAAAGACTAATTGTTCTCATTACCGAACAAATAAAAATCAATACTTCTCAAAGCAAAGGGGAGGTGGTTGTGGTCTTGAAGGGCACTGTAGTTATTGCATAGGAGTGGATTTTGTTGGAATTGCAAGCGGTGGCGAAGGCGCAGTGGAACCGATCACATTTGAATGCTAATTCCGATAAAGGACAGTTAGATTAATAGATGTGGCGATTCCAGCGCTGGTCCTTCTCCGCATAAAAGCAGTGGGGGTGTTTGAGGTTGAAGTTTTAAATGCAATTAAATGAGAAAACACATGGTAAAAAAAAAAAGGGGGAGATATTTCCCCAATTTTTTCAAATTAAAGCAGGAAATTTCATTACCAAGGGAGCATATTTTACACAGGCAATTACAAGGTTAATACATCTTCAACATCCCCCTTAAAGTCCTCATATATTTGCTCTGGGATTTTGTTCTTGTATTTTAGTTTAATTGGCTATGCAGAGGCTATGCAGAAGGTCTGTGCAGTACACAAAAAAAAACATAACACACACACACACACAGACAAATGCAATAGGTTTGTATGCATTAATTTCCTGGAGATTTAGACTGAACCTTATCAAGGCCACTACACATATAACCCTAACCAACTTTAACCTGAGTCAGTCCTCAGAAGTATAGCTGAAGCAGGCTGTATATGCACACCCTTACGCACACACAAACACACACATACACACACACACACACACACACACACACTGTTTCTGCATTGAGTTGCTGTAGCATTCTGGTTACAAAATGTGTACGTTGCTCAAAGAACGTACCTCTGGTCTGGTTTCTCTCTGACACTGATGACAGCATTTTGTGCATTTACTTCTGTATGTTTGTGCATACTTTATATGCAAGTTTATGTGGAAATGGAGAAGACTCCGGACTGACATGTACATTTTCAGCTACGGTGTACATATAAAGTAATTGGAGTTGGTCTACAGAGCCTGTATACACCATTCTAATGTATTTATAATGCGTCATTGTATAAACCCACTAAATAAACACACTAAAGTTTTCAAAGAAAGTTCCCAGAGCACTCTGTGTAGCTCAACATGACCCTGCAGTCAGCACGGTTCCATGAAAAATAATTGTTAAAAAGTTTAAAATAATAAACTGGTTTATGCTGTAACATGTCAATACCAGGCTTTCTCCCTGTCAGGTTGTTTTTCTCTGATTTAGCCTGTCTTACTTCCACAGAGACAGCGCAGTGTATGATAGAAATTCAACAGTGAAGCAAATTGGCAGAGCCACAGAGGGCGGATCGACAGCGAGAAGACAAGCTGGGAAGGAGGCGGAGAGCAGAGGAGGCAGTGTGAAAGATAGAGAGCGAGTGAGATGGAGATGATGATGGAGGGAGAGAGAGGCAGTGGTGGTTTATATAACATCTCCAGGATGGTCTTTGGCATGCGTCAGGGGGCTGAGCCATCAATCACTCCATCTGTGTAAAATCACGAGCTGACTCCAATATTGCTAAATATTTATACTGTCACATACACACAGGCGTGTAGATGAAAAGAGCCATTCATTAGGGCCTTCTCAGGCCTGTCAGCCTGGAGATGGAGATTAGAGAAGCAACCTCCCACTGCGCCTGCCTCTCCTCTCACCAAGCTCCTCAGCCCTATATATAGAGCCATCAGGACGATAAATATCTCCAGCATGCCTCTGTTAGGTAAATACCCAGTAAATATGGCAGGGAGGATCGGAAACTAAGCTAAACAGACCTGTGTGCCTGAGAGTGTGTGTTGTGGTTGAGTATGAGTCACTGGATAGGGAACAGATAGGGGCTTGTCATACTATATTTTGTATGGATAGACTGTGTGGATGGCCAGGCTTTGAATTAGCTGGCATCAGTGATGTTGTAGTAAATAAGAAGGTGGCTAAAGATCACATGCCACTGGACTATTTATATAAAGTGGAAATCACCTCTACTTTCAGTAAAGCACTACTGTTTGAATTTGCTCCTTATTTAAACTTGTCATCGTGACTCACCTTAGCTTGAACCACTAACTTGGATGTGTGCAGGAATGCCATGTTGTTTTGCAATCCATGATGCAAGGCTCCAATGTTTTTTGGGACTTGACCCAAGCTGACCTCTACTCATTATACTTTATGGAATGGGAATACCCCTCTAATGTGCTGTATTGCCATCAATATTATTTGTCATCATTGTGTTGTTGCTCCAAACAAAACAAGTTGTATGACCACAGCTGTGACGCAGTTTGTCTCCTGGAAAGAAATGCATAGTCTTGTACTTATTTGAACACACCATGGATGTCACAGTAACATTTCAAATAGCTACAGTGTATTGTGGCAATAATGCATATGTGATAGTAATTTTCTATAGATAATATCATTATTGTGAATTTGGTTGACGGTAGGAAGTGTGCCGGTAAATCTGATGATGCACAGCCCTTTAATGGACTGCTGTGTGAAACGCTGTTTTTTAGATGCAGGAACTCTAAAACATTTATTTTATCATTTATTATCACACATGTTAAATAGACGCAACAAAATCTTTGCAAATTAGAAGTTGCATTGTGCTAAAACGCTTTTCTTTGAAATGCCAGACAATAGAAGATGAATACGATCAAACTTATTTTAAGTAAAGATTAGGCTTCATGCGAAAACAGTAAAGTCCTCCTGTTTACACGAGAACGGCGTTTCCGCTCCCTGAAAACGATACTTTTTGAAAGCGGGTTCCAGAGTGGACCGTTTCTGTGACTCTTCTGACCTGGCAATGGGAACGACAGCGTTTTCAACGTCTTGCATTTCCGTGTGAACGGAGATCGTTTTTTAAAACATTTCCATCTGAACGCGTTCATTTTCAAAAACGAAAACAACGTTTACACCGGATCATTAACGGGGCCTCAAACCTTCCTTTTTGATAAAGCTTGTAGTTACAGTTGGATCAGGTGACCATGAACCATCCCTTACTTATGCAGCTATAGGCTCAGGCTGCTGTGGGTCGTACCATAATACACTGAGCATTTCCTCTTTACTCAGCTCTTTTCTCTCCCTAAATTTATATGCCACTACTGCATGTCATCAAATTCATTTCTCCTGTTTCCCATAGGTTGTGTTTGGTCCTTGTATCTCTATGTCCACTTTCCTTTGAATTTAAGTGAATAATAATAATTTGTCTTTTTGAAGCAAAAGATACTTGTTACTTCCAGAACTTCAATTGTGAAGATTTGCTGCTTTTTTGTGTCTACTGTGGTAGAAAATTTGTGTTTTAATATTATTATTTTTGACTCTGAGGATGCCATCTTGGACCTAAGGGAAATATTATGGACATATTTTACTATTTTCCGACATTTCACACACCAATAAATCAATTAATTAGTTAACAAAATAATCTACAGTTTAGAAAGTTGCAACCCTAAATGCATTTTTAAACTGAGGCTTCAGACAAAAGAAACTAATTCCTGAATGACTGATGGCTGTTCTCTTTGTTTCCCTTTCTGGGCCTCTGTACTAAGATTTTCTAAAGCATTCTGCTTCTGTCTCTTTGTTTATTCCCTTTCTCCCTCAATCCAATTGAGACCACTTTGACTTCATTTCTCCACCCAGTTTTTTAGAAATTCTGAAGCAAGCCATTATGTTGCGATTATTCACTTCATCCGCCTTGACGGACCTCAGATCACTGCGCAGTTCAGGCCTTGGCAACAAAAAGACATCAGCAACATCATCTTCACACTGTAATTACCAGAATGGGGGGGAAATTTCATTTTGATTAGTGAAAAAGCTTTTATTCTCAAACTCACATCCATAATTAATCATTAAATCATGGGAGAGTGAGTGAGAGGGATAGATAGGGGGACAAAGTGAAAGGACTATGGAGGGATGGATGGAGGGAGGGAGGGATGTAGCAAAAGAGAGAAAGGGAAAGGCATGCAATTATCTGCAGAAGTTCGACATCCTCAGTAAATCCACAGAGCCGTCTGACATTGCTAATTAAAGAAGCAATCAAAGGTCCACCTCCAGAGCTTTTGAGAGAAAGACGAGAGAGTTAGAAGAAGGAAACAGGACAGAGAAAAAGGAGGAAGTTCTAATGGGGAGAGTGAGAGAAGGGAAGGAGGGGGAATATGGGAAAGAAAAGTGTTATGATCTTTGTTATTGTTTCATATGTCAACCTCCCCTCTTGGATTCTTGGATGAGGCTCTTACACGCCTCCTCGCTCTATTCTGTTTCATTTTTTGCTACTCGCATCTGGCCATCACACTGTGATCATTTCTGACCTTCATCTGGAGAGTGCAAATAGCTGTGATTTACAGCATCAGGGAAATAACCAGCACTCCAACAAAAAGCAATACATTAGTCATATCTGGTTACTCGTTTTTAAAGTTGAAATGATGTATCTTCTGATGCTTTTCTAGGGCACATAATCAGTGATGTAACCTGCAGTCATCAGGTGTTTCAGGCCTTTCAGCACCAGACGCCCTCTCACTGACAGCCCTGCTGAGGTTGATCAGGCCTCACTTTGTGTAGCTGTATCAACCTCCCACACGTTTGCCTTTTTTTTTTTTTTTTTTTTTAAATCCACAGCCAACCACATGAATTCTCAGCAGCCCGTGTTTCGTGGCACAAGATGCTCATGTTGTGATGTAAAGCACACCATTGATCTTGGAGAGGGACTCTCCTGCAAAGCCAGTGCATCCTGTATCAGCTGCACTGATAACGGAGCCTTCATATTTACACTTATTAATTTGAAAGTCCGCTGCATCTGGTCTTGGAGGAAGTGATTAGTGCAAGTTTTCTTGAAACATCTAATGATAGCTACCTGCCCAGGTCATCCATTAACTGACAGCACTATCGTTTATACTTATTCATTCCTCTGTGAGACCATTTGTTTCCTTCTTTATAACTGAAAGCTTGTTTTTTAGACATTTTATATCATATTCATTGTCCAGTACACATCACTGTGTACTTTATAATATGGTTTCTTGGCCTTCATTAAGTTTAGGGAGACAGGTGCACTGGCATAAATTTCCTTCTTACCTGTGTAAACTCTTAGTACCTTCAAATAGCAGCTGTGATTTGCGGTCTTCTGGTTGGCTTCTCTTCAGAGTACTCAGGATTCTCTCTGAACTTGTTCATACAGCGTTCTCTTATTTTGCACGTCGGTCATTGAACAACCTTCAGAGCACATTAAAGCTTTTATTTTATTTTATTTTATTTATTTTTGGCACATTAAAGCTGAATGCTTTTGTCTCTCTGGGAGAGTTTAGAGCTCTCCTAAAGATTTCAGTAACTGAAGAGTGTAATTGCTATTCCTAAGTTGGACCTTGTATCATTTTGGCTCCACTTGTGTTTTGGTGTTAGATTTAATTTTAACATTGTAATAGTGTGCCTTCTTTGGCCGGGTCTCCGTTGAAAGAGAGATGTTAATCTCGAGGGGCTTCCTGGTTAAATGAAGGTTAATAAATAAATAAAAACTGTTATTTAACATACTGTAACCACTGTAACTCAGTGACCACAAGAAACCAGCAACTCTTTGAATGGTGAACCATGTTTTTGTTTTTTCTTTTACTCTTTACCTTTCACCTCGTGTCTCTCTCCCTCTCCCTGTGGGGGCACACGGGGGACATGAAGTAGATAGAGTTAGTGTGGAGCAGATTAGACTCACACTGGGTCATCCTCCGTCAGCAGAAAAAGAGCTGAGAGCAGGACACCGACCTGTGCTCCCTCAGACCTCTCTCTCGTTCTCGCTCTCTCTCTCTCGCTCTGTGTGCGTGTGTGTGTGTGTGTGTGTGTTGTATTTCCCACCTCTTGAGCCCTTTCAACCTCAGCTGTTGGGACTAATGTATTTTATTGTTCAGGGCTTTAGGTGTTATTACAGTAATGATAATTTTGTTCATTCGTTTTATACTTTGTCATTGTTTTCCTAATGAGCAGCTAAATACTGCTGCATCTATGTACTTTCAATGGCGGCATAGACTACATATAAAGATTGGTGCTGTCACTTCAGTGTCCCCCGTTGGTTTCTGGAGTCTGTATTTGGAGTTTTTGCAACCGCCGTGTTGGTTTATTGAAGCCAGAAGTGACCGTATGTGGAGGGTGAAATGCTAAGTTTTGAGCTAATGGTAGCTACCTTGGTTCACAAGCTGCATCAGTAATCTGGGTGAAAAGCACTGACACGCATGCTTTCATTTAGTGCTGAGTAACAGGTTAGTAAAATATTCAAGTTTCATTTTCCAAAACTGGAGCACAGACTGTGAGATTGTACTTCACAGCAGACCTTATTATTTGTCAGTTAATGTAATTAAAAGTGCTTTGAAAAGCACCAGTGCTTCAAACACAGTGATGCGCCCCAGCTCAGTCTGTTAGCAGAGGTGAGACCTGACAGCTGCTTCTGCAGCTCTCAAACTGCCCCTAAAGCTGCCTGCACTCTGGAGGCGATTCACTGCAGCACAGCGACCGAAGACCACAGAAGGTGAGGGACTCTGGGGGGAAATAACCGCTGATGATGCAGAATGGGCGGGGCCTGAAATAAACTTTTCTCATCTTCCAGGTGAGTGATTAGGCGACCACCAATGAGAGCACAGGATACCATTGATTGACATATGATCTGGTAGTAAATACATTAGAGGGTTACCTAGGCAACTGGCACGTGGAGTGTCTGCAAGCGACCGGCCAGCAGCTTCAGAGAAATACCCGACAACTTCCAGTGTGGATTATAAACATACAAACTGTCTCTCCACATAGAGTTGTTGTGAGGGGGCAAAGTGGTACCATGTTGCCTCACAGCAAGAAAAGTTGCTGGGTTCAAATCTGCTGCTGTGGCCTTTTAAAGGTTTTTTGTCTCTCTGTGTTCGCCCTGTGATGTCCAGGGTGTACCCTATCTTTTAGTCTGTCTGCTGGGATAGGCTTTACCCCACTGCGACCCAGGTTGAATAAGCAATTTAAAAAAAAGTGCTAGAAAATTGTGGGTGATTTTTCTGAGATTTCCTGAGGGTAAATCGGCTGCTTTGCATTCTTGTTTGTTGGAGCTATTATCAGAGCAAACATGTTATGCTACACTTACACTCTTCTACGGTGGATTTGAACCCTTTTACTATTTTTTCATGTGGCTCAGAAATGCCATTTCCTTGATTATATGTTGCTTACATTTAGTATATGTTTTGAAAATATGGCTAATTTGAATGCTTGTGTGTGGGAAGAAGGATAATAGATTAGCAAACATCAATATTTTTTTTCTGTTTCTGTAGTTTTTATTACTTCTGGCCTGTTTTTGTCTTTAAGCCATTGTTTTCATTGCAAGCTCCTAAGAAATGTATGTAAGTCTTGATTCTGAGGTTTTGATGTTGATTGATTGATCGATCCTCTTAGCTTCCATAATCCACAGGACAAAATGGACAGACAATGGGGGAAAACATGAAAGAAATGGTTGTGGTTACTTACAGCTCTCCCGCCAGACTAGAACTCTTCACTCAGTATCACAACATTTAAAACAATGGAAGTAAAAACAGCCTGTAATCTATAGGAAACACTTAACCTTTCACAGGAACCAGGAAACACAATAGAGAATACATAAATCTAACTTGAGTGGGCTAGAGAAAATACCAATCTAGACGTGCAGTTCTGTCACAGTTTAGCTAATTAGGAAAAAGACATTCAACATTTTCTTTTAAGTTCCACTTAGCCGCTGACGGATTCATGTTGGTCTTCAAAGTCACCGTGTCGGTGTTACAGCCCAGAAGGCCCCCTGTCAGTCTGTGGCCTCATTCCCCTGTGTTTATTCGTCCTTGGAGTGTGTTCGGTGTGCCTCCATCTCTCTCCCTGCCCTGTCCACCCAGTGTCAATCTGGATGCTGTATAATTGGTTGTTTTTTGGTCTGCTGGCCTGTCCCTCCTTGGCGTTGATTCATAGCATTTGTAAAGGTGACAGTAGCGGCTGTCCCTATCAGACAAAGTAAAGTCATCACTAGCTGGACCTCGGCTGACCTGCTAGTTCGTCCACACACACACTCAGGCAGACAAGCACACACCTGCCCAAAAGTATAGGAAACACATGCGGTAATGTGCAAGCAAAGTCAGTCATACAGTATAAAACTTAAGACAACAGTCACATGTGCATGTATTATATAGTGATGATAATAAAGATTTAAATGTATTAAAATTTTAACAAGTAATATTCACATGCATATAATGACTGAAACAAAATAGAAAAATCTATCAAAATGCTGTTTGGCAAAGACAACCAAAATGATCTTACTAAATTTCTGTGTGAAATGTTTCCATAGTTAAGGTATGAATTTTTGAGTTAAAGCCAAACATGTTTTTGCGCAAAGACTGTATATAAAAGATGGACATATCTTCCAGCTCTGAAAAGCAGAATGACTTAAACACGCATTCTTTCTAATGACCAGTAGGGGGTGACTCATCTGGTTGCAAAAAGAAGTCAGAAAATGGAGAAGTCTAAGGGAAAGTGCCCATTTTATTTATGAGCAAGGTAAATACTATTACTAAATACAGCATGGTCTTAATTTTGTAAATTTAGATTCCCAGCATGATTAAAAAGGAGGCTAAAGCAGGATATGCTTCAGTTTCACCCTCACTTATCATGTCCAGTTTCAAAACACAAAGGATTCAACAGCCAGAAACTTCAAGATTAGCTTTCTCTGACCACTGAGTCACGGTGGATATGTCCATCTTTTATATACAGTGCTATGATTTAATGAGGTCACAGTGCCGTGACCTTTGACCATTAAAATTTAATCCCTTCATCTTTGAGTTCAAGTGAGTGTTTGTGCCAAATTCAAAGAGGTTCCATCAATGCATTCATTTTCTGTACTCAAGAATGGAAGTGTATGTATGGATAACCCGGGAATATAATCACGACTGTTGCCAGTATGTAGGCAAAATAATAAAATACACACAAACATACATTAAATGCACCCATATACACACACATCCACGTAGACATGCACTGAACCCTCATATGCAGGCCATCCCCGATGACCTGGATCCACCCAGAACTGATACTTCATCTACTTAGCAGTGTCACCTTCAAAGGCTTCTGACACACACACACACACACACACACACACACAACACAACACCTCATATCCACAAATAACAGCCATATGTGTGATATGTGTGTCAGTTTTAGGGGTCTCCATCATGCTCCTTTTAAGGCGCTGGCTTCATATCTATAATTGAAGGTAATCAGCTGGTAAAAGGATTGTAAAGGGTTTTGTGCAAAATTCCCAAAATTAAGCTCGGGCTTTTTCATGGTCCTGCCATTGACCTTGTAATTGATTTGGTGAGCCTTTTTTTCCCCCTGTCTTGTCTCATAGTTTGATACCGTATAATTGACTTTGCTCGCTGTGGTGTCTATTCAGGTTGATTTCTTTGTCTTCTACACTTTCAGCAACCAGTTAGGATTGACTCTGAGTTGTTTTTAGGTTAATGGGTAAAATTTGAGTTTAAGATCCTAACTACTACAACATCCTTCTGAATATAACAAGACTAACCTTGTGCTCTTGGGTGGCTGGGCTCAGGAGGTAGAGCAGCTCATCTACTAATTGGAAGGTTGGTGGTTTGATTCCTGACTGCTCCAGTCTGCATGTCGTCTGCAAGTATCATTGGGCAAGATATTGAACCCTGAGTTGCTCCCGATGTATCCATCTGAATGTGCGTATGAATAGTTAGAAACTTAGAAAGAATGTGGGTGTGAATGCAAATGTATTGTGTAAAGCGCTTTGAGAGCTCAGCTTGAGTAGAAAAGCATTATATAAGAACTAGTCCATTTACCATTTGCCTGATTACAGGTGCATGTGCAAGTAAGCTTACATTTGCAGTACCCTGACCTGTGTTACAGTGAGTGTAATTGATTGTGTGTGTGCCGGTGTCTTGGTGTTAAGGTTAATTTCTCTAACTGCTGGTAAGTGCTGTCTGACCGCTCCCTTGGCGGCCTCTCCGAGCTAAAGTAATGCCACTTAGAGCCCCTGGGCCCCCCGCCACTGGCCAGCCCATTGATCCACTGATCAATAATCACATCTGTACCGTACACCGAGCAGGGAGGCTTCTGCACTGACTCGATGCTTACACACCAAGTAGTGTAGAGAACAAAGTGCCACCAAATGATTATCAAACTGGGGTCTTGGGATCACCTAATGGTCATTAAAGGGGTTCCAGAGGAGCCTCCAGCAAAATAAGGTTATGTTTAATTCTTGTAGCATTTCATTCATAAGAGGTTATCACATTTAGAGAACAGAGTCACTTTCAGCACGTTTATCTCCCCATACAGCGCACGCGGTTGTGTTCTCCTTGGATTATTTTCTGACCACGCTCCAACAGTTAATCAGACTGTGAACAATGAGCAGTGTTTTTAAAAGAATAAGGGGATTATAACAACTTACTGTAAATGCTGTTATTGCTTCTTAGTGGTAGACATCAAATTTAATCAGGCAGTTTTTGGGAGCACGATCCTGATCCTGTTCTGCTAGTACAGCCAGGTCTGATCTTGAAAGGTGGTTGTGCCAGCAACCCACTGTACTCTCTGGGATTAATTGGAAAGAAAACCTGTGTGTCAGATCAAATCAAAAGTGGCATTTGATTTATTACAGAATGTAGACTCCAGCTAAAAGATCATCTTTTCCTTTCACTTATCAGGCTCTTCTCTTCTTTTCCTCTCTTTAATTTTTTCCCATGTTTCTGTTTTCTTTGTAAATTCTTCTGTAAACTAGTAATCCTGATAGTTAAATAAAAAGGACAAACACATACCCCTGCAGGTCTCAAACAGTTGAGCCAAACTGTATTTGATATAAAAAGTGAAACCCCTTCTCACATATACAGTATTATATGCTGTGTATAAATTGATTATCAGCATTAAAAACATACCTAATGATATTTATTTCTCTCATTTGGACATCCAGATGACATCATTGCCTGTCTGTGCATCCTTTTTTCCCTCCTGTTCTTTTATTCTTCTCAGGGAGCCTCCATCTTGTCTCAGATCACAGCCAATAAAGCAGACTGCACCTCTCTCGTTCTCTCACCCTCTCTCCTACTTCCTGTTAAAGGAGTCAGTCAGTCAGAACACTCAAAACACATATTAAACAGGCATCAGCCTCTCGCCGGGGCCAAATCACGCTGTTCAAATGTTGTTCTTCCACCGGGAGCGCAGGACAACTGAAGAGATGGGATCTGCAACATTAACTTGATTCACGGCTGCGGCGACTGAGTGACACTCCATAAACCTCAGCGGGCCGCCGCTGGGCCCCGCCGACAGCACCCCATGGCTAATGTGACACACACTAGCAATGCGTAGCCTTGCCACCCCCACAGCACAACACCACACATTTTGCAGCACACCGAGCGCATGCAGGGACAAATACAAATAGGAGCACATGTTGTACAGACGCGCATTGGTTAGGCCTGACCGTAACCCTCCACCCAATATGAATACAATTCATATAAACACAATAATGCACCAACACATATTTGGCAAAAAAAACTGGCAGAGACAGAGCTTTAGTCATCCAAACTTGTATTCATTACTTTCTACACTAGCATGCCTTTTTGTGCCTAAAATCACACACACACACACACACACTCACTTGCAAACAGGTTCTGTGATACAGTGGTAGAAAAAGCACAGCCACTGAGTTATTGTCCTCTCCAGCTGACCTCTCAGCTCGAAGCATTTTGGTGTAGGCAGTTAGCATCAGCCCTGTAGCTCTGTGTAAATAGGTAACCTCTGCTGCTCAAAATGCCACCTTCTTCTCGCTGCCTTTGACAGAACTGACTCCTTCCACACACTAACTATGGCGCTTGTCACTTGGGTTACAAATAGCAGAGCCTGAATTGATATTTACTACACAGACTTGTTGCCTCTGTGCTGCAGTGCCACAATAAATTTTTTGGTGATTTGCCCTTAAACAAATGCACAGTGTTAGCATTGCCTGCATGTATAATGAGATAGAGATATAGAGTGGATTTAGAAAGACACTTATAGCATGAGGGAAGAGACAGAATAAAGGGGGTTGGAGAAAAGGCAGACCAACCAAAACAACAGGCTGACCTAAGGTTTATCAGAAATGGGGAGTTGAGCACTTCACATGTGAGTATTTAAGCTATAATGCCCAATGTATACTAGATTATCTTTCTAAAACACAAGTGCCGTTCCTTCTTAATAAAGCCCCAGCCTGATTGCCCTCTTCATTAAAGTTACTGTTCCACGTAGAGTGGAAATATCTTGATTTAAAGAGAATCACCTTGTCTATCTACACTTAAACCACTATACTATCTCTTCAATCCTCTATTATCATTTTTTTTTCTGTTACATGTAGATTAATTTGTTAATTCATTATCATGTCATTAGCATTCTGCATAAATCAGCCCTGGCTTCTTTCTTTTTATAGCTTCTCTCTGAAATAAATGTGGCAGGTGTGGACAGGTGTAGGCATATATGTGTGTGTGTAATAACTCTGTAGACCTCTATTTGCAACAAGTTCCCATCTTCTCACTCTTAGGAAAAAATTTTTTATATAGGAGACACAGATAAGCAGCCAACTTTATAACTTCTCATTAGCCGATGAGTGACACAAAGCTATTGTTATTAATAATTTGAAAGTCTTTATGATGCCTGAATAGACTGTATATAAAAGATGGTTTCTGAAGCCTTGGTTTTGGCATTTTTGGTTGCCACCATGTTGGACTTTTGGAGCCAGAAGTGACCAAATAGTTGACCCATAAAAGAGGGTGGAGCGCTAAGTTATCTGCTAATGCTAGCAAAAATGTTTAGTGTAGTGCATCTGCAAAGTAGATATACCTGATAATTAGTGCTAAGTAACAAACAAATAAAATACCAGAATTTCACTGATCAGACTGGAGCACTGATTTCTTGGATGGGCTGATGGTACTCTAAACGATACAGAAAGCAGTGTAATTTGTTAAATAATTGAATAAAAAATACTCCAAAAGGCACCGACACTGTAAACACAGTCAAGAAGTGGTGAGGTCTTGCAGAAAGCTATTGGCTACAACCACAGAGACCGAAACCATTTTTGTGCCATGCTCTAAACATGTTAACGTCAGCTGTCAGTTGGGTATTTTGGGATTATGTGGTTCCTCGACTGGCCACGCAAGGCTTGCTCCAGACACCTTTGGAGCCTGTCTCAAGTGGCTTTGTGAGAATGCCTAATTTTTTAGCTCTGGATTGTTGCCACACTGTATTTTATTTGCGCACGCTGTATTGAAAATCTTTAGCTTTGGTGCCTGCAACTAGAATTTTCCATCTAAGCCTCAATAGTTCACTCCTATGTCAGAAACAGTCATAACACGTAGTGTTCTCCTTTTCCTTTTGTTCACGTACAGCTGTGTAAAATGTTGTTTATTCCAAAAGTGTACCTGTGCAGGATTATCTGCTTTGCTGTCACCAAAGGATGAGTGGTCAATTTCTACTTGTCTAGTAAGTGTGAGAGTTAAAACTAATGTATCTCAGGTCCTGTTTACACTCAAGGAGCACATGGCACAGTTGGGTCGGCAGCTGTTTGCAGCATAACTCTGACTTTCTGATCACACTGTCAGTGTAGGACATTAAATGTCAGGTGAAAATAGGAATATCAATGATTGATGAGTTTTTTCCTTTATGAACTGTGAGATCTGTGTGATCTCACCGTTACCCTTGGGTGTAAACCTTGTACCTCAGTTTTTTTTAGTAACTATGTTTGAAAAACCCAAAAAGTTTTATCTTCTAAAAAGTTACAAGTTTGGAGACAGATTTTGAAAGTGTTTCCTGGGCAGTTTGGGGTTTGGAGAATCTGCGAACTTTCCAGTGTGACTGTAACATTGTAAATAAATATACACTTGAACTGACAATGTGCTATTTTACAGTTATTTTTACAGTAAGTTCATCTGCATTTAGAAACCTGGTTATGAGAGTCCCCTTTTTGCTCTCTCAAATTCCCATTTTTCCGCATAGATTAGTCTACAAGTGTCTGAGCCAGGCGCTGTTTAAACAATGGCATTTCTAACACTGTTCCTATCACCTTGGAAACGCCATGGCAACCTGTGATCTGAGAGGGCACAGTGTGGCTCAATTAGCACCAGGCGTATCTTACCGCACTCTCCCGCCAGAAGAATATCTCCATATTCTGTCTCCTTTCATGCATTAAGTGACACAAATATGTGAAGTGTTACATCACCTTTTATGTCAACTTTCCATGTAGTTCCCCCCCCTTTTTTTTTTTTTACACAGTGATGGATGCACACACTCACACTCACGCGTGCACACACGTAGGAAAGAAAGAAGAATATATGCCATGTGTGGTATAGGCAGTAATTGCCACTCCTTATTTACCACTTTTAAATGAGTTCCTGTCCATCTAGCCACTAAATGATTTTCATCCTGTGATTGGGCTTCAAAAAAGTCCTCAGTGTCATACTGGCTGCTAGAATGACAGGGAGGATGCAGATACATCCAGACACCTTTTTTTTCTCAGTAAATTGTAGCAGTCTAGCAATTGGAGCGTCCTCTCATTACTGGATACTTAAAATAAACTTATTAGTTAAATATCAAATATGTAATGAGAAATGTATTATTGTGTTCCCCAGGTATTGTATCCAAGTCCTTTGAGTGTCGCCTGAAAGGCCAGGGGGCTACATTTGTGGAAGCAGAGTCTGTGGGCTCCCCATTGTACAGAAAGGAGTCTTCTGAGGTTCCCGACCATGACGAGGTGCAACAGGTTATCATCATCCAGGGCTATGATGACGGAGAGGTGGCTATCGACCAGGCCCTTGAAGAGTCGGCCGCTGCCACCCTGCAGACACTGGCCATGGCCGGCCAGGTGGCCGAGGTGCTTCATATCACTGAAGACGGCCAAGTCATAGCCTCAGGCAGGGAAGTGGCATCCGCAGGGGCCCACCTGGCCGGAGGCAGCACCCAGTACGTGGTTCTGGAGTCAGGGGAGGCCAGAAAGGAGTTGCAGGCTGTAGCCAGAGGAGGGGTGGCAGTCACAGCTGCCGCTGGACAAAGTCACATTGTCTCAGAGTCATCCACTGCTCTCGACGCTCTGCTCAGTGCGGTCAGCGAAATGGGCCATCAGGAGGAAATACAAGGAGAGGCAGCCATCGTTCATGAGGTCTTGACCCCTGAGATAGCTGAGGCTGTGCAGAGTGAAGTGCAGGCGGATGCGAAGCAGGAGCAGGAGGAGCAGGTGCAGGTCATCCAGGGGACCGGCCAGGAGGACATGCAGGAAGTGCTGCAACTCGCCGCATCCCAGATGATGAAGGAAGGCCTGACCCAGGTCATCGTCAACGATGAGGGCACCCACTACATTGTGACTGAGCTGGACAACTGCACCTTACAGGTGGAAGGAGGTGTGTATGGAGAGGCTGGGACAGGTGATGGGGACGTGCACCAGGCAGAGCAACAAACAGGAGAAGAAATAGTGGTGTATTTGGATTGAGTTGCTCCTGGAAGGGTAAGAGGAGATAGACATTACTGACAGATTTATGTTTGTCATTTGATTTCAGTTCCCCTGTTTTGCTATGTTAAAGCCCACATTAGACCAGATGTTTGCCATCAGATGAGTTTCTCTGAGTTCTCTTGTTCCGTTGTTCCGTTTAATTTCACCCTGCTTGATTCAGTTTGTACATCACTCCCGACTTCCACCATCTTCTCTTGGGCTACGCTGAACTCAGGTTAAACATCATTTATTCAAAGCGACAGTAAAGGAAAGAGCTTTCGGTGCTAAGCGAGTTAATCTGCAATCCACACAGCCACCAAGACTATATTAACGGCTTTAATTAATTAATACAACTTAAGGAAATGAATGAGTATACATCGTTATGAAATATTTTTACAGTGCATCTAATATGCTAAGAGTTAAATGAGTTATTATAAAGAAAATATGTTTTCCTTTGTAGCAGAAGTAACAGTTTTCTTGATTTTTGATTTCTTTGTAGTTCATTTGCAAGCGAAAGTTTTGTTGTTCTATAAGCAAATTCTGATTATTTTTGGTCTCTGTATAACAATATAATTTAATTTGTGTAATTTTCTTTCTTCAATTCCTTTTGTGTGTGTGTGTGTGTGTGTGTGTGTGTGTGTGTGTGTGTGTGAGTGTGTGTGTGTGTGTGTGTGTGTGTGTGTGCTATTAATTACAAATCAGTAATAGAATGAATGACTTATACATATTTTCTGTGTAGCAATGACAATTTTAGTTTTTTTTCAGCCCTTCATCTTTTGGATGACTTAAAAAAAACATGAATGCAATTTCATTTCATTTCTGACAATAAAGATTGGGCCTAATTTTTACCAAGTGTGTCCACATTTATTTTCTTGGTAGTAACTGCTGTTAAATGTTATGTCAGCATCAGTGCTGCTGTTATCCATACAGTACAGCAGCATCATGCAGGCGACATGCACATACGTGCATCGACTGATGGTTCCCATCACGCTTTCTGATCACTAACACAGTCATTATCATCACCATTATCATTATCGTCATCATGATCACCATCATCCTAATCGTCATCCTCTCATCTCTTCCCCCCATCAGGCCCATTCTGTTCATTGCATGCAACACCCCCCCCCCTCCCCAGCAGTATTCAGCACTGGAGGGAGAATCAATATTCATTTAAGCCCCTACACAAGCCTGGTTTCTGATGGAGTGAGTGGGAGAGCAGTGTGACGGCTGCAAACACAATGGCCAACCACTGAAAGTAGAGAGAAAGCACTCGTACACACCGAGGGCATCAAAAGATCATCCCTTTAACACACACATCCCTTTAACACACACACAGAGCAAGAAGGTGGGCTGAGAGGGAGAAAGTGGTGGAGGAGTGGGCAGGAAAAATGAGAGCATTACAGATGGATGTTGAGAGAGGTGAGGCCAGAGAGAAGTGAAAGAGCAGTGAAATCCACAGCCACACAGAGAGAAGGGAGCCTGTAATTTCACATAACACCTGTCTGCCTTTCAGCCTGTCTTTGTCTCCTGCTCCCAGCCTCATGTTGCATTTATAAGCTCACACAGTCTTTTCATGCTCTTCTTCCTTCCATTCAGCAGAGATGGGCACATTTAACGGAGGTCACGTTCTCTGTGTGAGCAACCAAACCTGCCTGTGAGAGCCAAGGTTTGTCAACACCCACTGAGCAGCGAGAATGCAGCAATAACATTTAAACACCTTGCATTTATAGAACTTACAGATACAGTTTGTTTATAATACTTCAAAATATTTATTCAAAATTTGTGTCACAATAACAGCAGCATGTGCGACTTCTTTTGTGACCTCTCAGTGGGCTCCTGATGCCGAGGTTAAGCAGCTTTAAATAATAAGTTTTGGACAGAAGTTCTAGATTCTCTCTGGGGAATAGATCCACTGCACTGAGTGGTAACATTTATTTTGCTGGGTATGTTCCTAAAGTATTCACTCGTCTACCTTCACACACATATGACCTTGAGTAACATCCCATTCTTAATCTACAGGGTTTAATATGATGTTGGCCAACCCTTTGCAGCTATAACAGCTTAAACTTTTCTGGGAAGGCTTTCCACAAGGTTTAGGAGTGTTCATGGGAATTTTTGACCATTCTTCCAGAAGCACATTTGTGAGGTCAGACACTGATGTTGTAGGAGAAGGCCTGGCTCACTGTCTCCGCTCTAATTCATCCCAAAGGTGTTCTGTCAGGTTGAGGTCAGGACTCTGAGCAGGCCAGTCGAATTCTTCCACACCAAACTCACTCATCCATATCTGTATGGACCTGCTTTGTGCACTGGTGAACAGTCATACTGGAACAGGAAGAAGCTGTTCCCACAAAGTTGGGAGCATGAAATTGGTCGAAATGTCTTTGTTAAATTTCCTTTGCCCAACTCCTGAAAAACAACCCCACACCATAATCCCCCTCCACCAAACTTTACACTTGGCACAATGCAGTTAGACAAGGACCATTCTCCTGGCAACCGCCAAACCCAGACTTGCCCATCGGATTGCCAGACAAAGAAGTGTGATTCATCACTCCAGAGAACATGTCTCCACTGCTCTCTAGCCCAGTGGCTTTACACCACTGCATCTGACACTTTGCATTGCACTTGGTGTTGTAAGGCTTGGATGCAGCTGCTCGGCCATGGAAACTCATTCCATGAAGCTCTCCACACACTGTTCTTGAGCTAATCTGAAGGCCACATGAAGTTTGGAGGTCTGTAGTGATTGACTCTGCAGAAAGGTGGTGACCTCTGTGCACGATGCACCTCAGCATCCACTGACCTCGTTCTGTGATTTTATGTAGCCTACCACTTCATGGCTGAGTTGCTGTCATTCTCAATCACTTCCACTTTGTTATAATACCACTAACAGCTGACTGTGGAATATTTAGTAGTGAGGAAATTTAACGACTGGATTTGTTGCACAGGCGGCATCCTATCCCGGTACCACGCTGGAATTCACTGAGCTCCTGAGAGCGACCCATTCTTTCACAAATGTTTGTAGAAGCAGTCTGCATGCCTAGGTGCTTGGTTTTTACACCTGTGGCTGTGGCCATGGAATTCAATGATTTGGATGGGCTAGTAAATACTTTTGGCAATATAATGTATGTAGTTTACATCCTGCATTGAAAAACCTTAAGTGCTTTGGTTAAGCCCTCACGTTGCACTCCATAAGGTTGCCAGTTGAGTGATTTTTTTTGTTTTTTTTCCCTGTGAATAGGAATGTCTGTCTGTGTCCATGCTTGCAGATTATTCTACATGTCCATCTGAGTGATTGTGTACTGTATTGTGAGCATGCCCACCCTCCCCATGTATCTCTCTAATCAGGGCTGGATGGCTCATTATTAACTGCAGCAGGCCACTCCAGTGACATGGAAGAGGGAGAAATTAGCAGCTGTCATCCAGTGATGAGTTCATTTCCTGACAGGCCTCTGCTCCGAAGAGTCCTGCTGCAGACGACCAGACGGCTGATGGAAACCTGCCGCTGAAGCTTAATTGGAGAGCCGGAAAAGGCCAGTGGGGGAGGAAGGGAGGGGCAAGAATGGAGAGATCAGGGTAAAGTCATAACTGTAATGTTAAGAATGTAGCTCTTAACTGAGTTTCACAGCAGTAATTCAACTTCTTTATTGACTGTAGGCAGCTTTGTGGGTCCAATAGATGAAAGCAGTGCACAAAAGTATAGTTTTGACATACTTTAATGTACTCCTGTAGTTGTTAGTAACCAGCTGCAGGTAGATATAAGTATGCAAAACTAAATGTCATGCAATGTAAATTAAACTACCCGGAACTTCAACTGAAGTTAATAATGAAGTAAAAAGGTTGAATTAGATATAATCAGTATTTTTATATTATATTTAAATATAAGTAGCACGCATGATACTGTGTATGTGTAGTCACTCACAGTCCAATATTATGACCACATTCTGCAGTTCTCTTCAGGTTTGTATTGTCCTTTGTCCATTGTTTTGGCCTGCAGCTTTGAAACTGGGTCACTTCTTTTCTAGCGTTTCAGCCACTGCAGAATGTGGTTTTTAGCAAAACTGCACTTAAAAAAAAACAAAAAACAAAACAGGACACTACTCATTTAGCACCAAACTGCAGACAGGCACAGTTAACTGGTGAAAAAGAGTGGAGCATATATCAGTGGAAGACTCAGATTTTTCTGATAGCTGGTGGAGACCAAAAATGGAGTTTGAAGAGAGAATGGAACTCATGCTAATGCTAATGCTAATGTTTGTTAACGCATTCTGACTGCTCTGTGGCTGTGCAGCCCCATACACAGCAGCACTGTCTGACATCTTTCTATCATAAGCAGCATCAACCTTTTCAGCAATTTGAGCTACAGTAGCTCGTCTGTTGGATCGGACTACACAGGCCGGCCGTCTCTCTCCATGTGCATCAGTGAGCCTTGGCCGCCCATGACCCTGTCACTGGTTCACCACTGCTCCTTCCTTGGACCACTGCAGACCAGAAACACTGCACAAGAGCTGCAGTTTTTGGCGATGCTCTGACCCAGTTGTCCAGCCATCACAATTTGTCAAAACCTTACGGTTGCCCATTTTTCCTGCTTCTAACACATGAACTTTGAGGAAAAATGTTCTCAAACTTGCTCCCTAATATATCCCACCCACCAATCAGTGTTATCCACTTCCCCGTGTTATAGCTGATTGGTGTAAATTAAAAAGTGGTTTAAAAAAATATCCCACTGCAGGTTTGAGCCTGCGTTTCTAACCTATAACTCAAGACATGATTTTGTTTTAATGTTTCAATGGGATGCTCTGAATTGCTGGTTTATTTTTGACTGAAGTTGTTGACATTCGAGGCTATAATTCAATCCTGTTAGGTTAATGCCTTTACACTTTCACATAAGGATATCCACTTGCAATGTGGTATTTTTTAAAGCCTTCTACCACCGGCTCGGTGCAAACATGTAACATAGTATGATGGGTAATGCACACACACACACATTCAGACACAGGAGCACTAGCTTGCACGGTCTCCTTGGGGCAACTCTCATCACTCTCCTGGGCACAAAGGAGAGGGACAGAAGTGTGGATGGAGGTTTCTCTTTTTCACTCTCTCTGTTTCTCTGAGTATGATAAATATGGCAATTCTGTTTAGTTGCCATCTATAGAAAACATATCAGCCTGGGGATCATTTCCTTAATGTCTCCACTATTAGTTTTGGCTTCCCTTTGGCTGTATTAACATGCCGGCTGATATGCTCTGTTTGTGTGTGTGTGTGTGTGTGTGTGTGTCCTCGGGGCTCCAGGTACAATTCTATTAAACCAGACTTGTTTGTTTATTTCCTGTCTGCCTCCCTCTACATGTTCTCTGCTTGCTAGAACCCTGGATCCAGGGCTGTACATACATCCATGTTAACAACAGGCCGCAAACGTATAGTCAAATGTACAGTCAGGATCCAGTGTTTGTTTTTTGTCATTTTTGTAGCTGTAAATCGATAGCTGTTTGAGGCAGTGGAAGCCACAGTTCAGTTACGGTTCATCTCATCCATGGGAGTTGTTACGGGAAAATGGAGAGAAGGCGGGGAGGGAAGGGAGGGTATGTGGGGAGCCCTGCGTGGCTCTTCTCCCTTTCTCTTACTTTTCCTATGTGGCTCTGCATTTGTGTCTTTGATCATGTTAATCCCTGCCTAGCGCCCACCCCCCCAGTCTCCCTGCCATAGACTCACTGCCACACACACCTCAGTGCCTGACAGAAATTGACAGCCCACTCTATCCCACACACCCCCTCCAAAATGGCAAGCATTCTTCATTCCACCATTGAGCAGCTTACCCCAACCCCAAATAAAGAATGAAATAAAAACACTAGGCAGGCAGGCAGGCTGGCAGGCAGGAATTGACAGTCTGCAGCACTTCATTAAGGAATAGCAGTGATTGAAAAGGGATCTGATTAGCTCACTATGATGAGATAGCAATGTTTCAACCTTGAACCAGAAACAACTGTAAGTGCTTTTTAATTAGGCACACAACACTGAGGAATAGCACTTCATAACACAAAAAAGAGAGAGTGAAAGACAGAGTGTCTCCAGCAGAAGGGAAAGCAAATGACGAAGCAAAGAGAGGATCAGTGGGAAGCCTATTCCCTCTGCCCTCACAAGAACATCACTATTTCAACATTATGCGCATCTAGGAAATGTTCTCAAAACATTTTTTTTTCTTCTCCATTTAGATTTACAATATTTAAAATTAGATACACCTCTAGAGGGTAAGAAAATGTTAGGCGTTAAATCTGCACTCTTGAATTAAACAATTTGACATCGTCAATTTTATATCAGAGGCCTTCACAGAGTCTGATTCACGTGTATAGACTCAGGGAAGTCGGCACGCTACCCTGCGCCAACACACCACTCTGTTTAAATAGCAGATCTTCACTGTCAGCCTGCGATAACACCTTTCTACATAGCTGCTGCAGCCATCTGCTTCATGTCAGCACTGCCATATAGGGGTTAATTCTGTTGGTATATTCATTTTAGCAAAACAAACAGCGTGACAGATGAAGAGAGGGAAAAAAATGATTTGATTTTCTTGATTCTGAAAATATGTCATGATAAAGTGAAACTTTAATGTTTTATTTGCCAAAAAATTGGGTCACTTCTGCAGTAAATACTTACAGGAAGCAGCAAAGAGAAAATAACAACCTGTACCAGCACTGGAAATATGTGTAAATAATGCACAAAATGAACTGAAAGGATCAGAAGTAAAACTGTGATTGTAAAGTTTGTCATTTGAGTTCATTTCTTCACTTCAGAATATCTAATGTGAGAGTGCAAAAAAAACTATAGTTATACATAGTTTAGTATGAATAGCTTTCTTTGCAGTGGGTATAGAATACTAGCAGCTGTGCTAGTGGCACAGCTACTGACTTCAATATGCTGACATGGACATGTTTAGCATTTCATTCACTAGCTCACTTTAACATGTTACAGTAGCATGCCTAACAATCCCTACAGTACAGTTGCACAGCTAATGCAGGTATTTGGTCATAAACTAGACTTTGTAAAGGTTGATCAGTTACTTTAATGATAAGGATGTGAATGTCCCGGTTCCATGGCAATCCATCCAATATTTTTTGACATTTCATGCCAAATGATAAATGTCAACCTCAATGTGGCTCTAAAGACAGAGCAAGGGGCAGCAGCCTAAGCAAAGAAACCCAGACCTCCCTCTTCCCACCCACTTTCTCCAGCTTATCACTGAGGCATTCCCAGGCCAGCTGAGAGATATAATCTCTCCGGCGTGACCTGGGTCTGCCCGGGGGCCTCCTCCCAGTAGGACATGCCCGGAACACCTCACCCAAGAGGTGCCCAGGAGGCATCCTAGGCAGATGTCCGAACCACCTCAAATGGCTTTCTTCGATGTGGAGCCAGTGGACCTTCTTTTATACTTTAATACTAAAATCACATGCGCCAACATTTGCTGTCACAAAACAACAAAATAAACTGGATTAAAATTGTTCCATCATTCTATAAATGTTATTTTAGACAATATAGCTGAAATGGTGCAAAGATAGCAGGCAAGTCCCTTCCATTGAAAATGTTGTCCATCCCCATGGAGACAGGAGGGTAAGTGAAACTAAAGACAGCGGAGTGGTGGCGTGCACTGCAGGGATTCAGCCTGTGCTCATAAAAACAAACGAATTTGAAAGAATATTGTTGCTGTCATTTATGTAATTTAAATACAGTTGATTTGTTTGGGCACTTTGTGAGCCTATTCTGGGGTATTGCTGCTCTCCTGTGCTCTGCGTTTCACCGTGTCCCCTCTGCCACATGGAACGCACACACACACACACACACACACACACACACACACACACACACACACACAAGGTGAAACAGAGAACAAAGGAGAGCAGCAAAGCAGTACATAACTGTAATCTTGATGTCACTTGGCTTATAGCATAGCGAGGCCATTCAGTGTATTTTACTGTATGTTTTTTTTCTCACCTTTGTGGCTGCAGGAGAAACATTATGAGAACAGCTTGGTGTTAATGACATGCCTTTTCATTTCTGTTTACAAGGGTGGCACTCCAGTGTGACACTGAGTGGTTATGAATGTCTTAGCCCATCTTAACACTGGTCCCATTTTTGTCGTGGATCTGCCTGTTTTTGACGTTCACAAAGCTAACTGAGTGATCACAACTAAATTCTACACACTCACTACACATCCAATCATCAAACCAACAGTATCATTAAAATACTTGAGCAGTTTTAGTATCAATGTGTCAGATTCCATATGGACAAATGGACTGCTCTCCAACACAACAGTTTTTATTTATTACACTTACAGTACAGGCTGGTTCAATTATCACCAGTGTATGAAATGTGAAAATGGGCCCGTGTTTGCACTTTTAATTTGCATTAGGCTTTCTTCTTAGTCATCCTCTGTCACGTCTGTTACATTCCTTTTTCTGTATCTTTCTCCTAATGCACTACAAGGAAGTGAGGCCTCAACTCTCGGGATGATCTCATTTGCTGGAGTGAGTTTTAGTGTCACTGATATTGGATTTGATGTGATACTACTTCTGACTGTGCAACGGAAGAAGTGCAGTCACAAATTTATGGTGCTGCCAATGGGTGGTGTCTGTGTCATTCAACAGGGCTCATTTTATTGGCTAATTCCCTCATCCCTGGTGATCTACTTGGCATTTCAGCTCTCTAAAAAAAACTATATAGGAGTTTTGAGTATAATATTCTCAGAAAAGAGGAATATGTCATTTGTGGGGATTTATTCCCAAATTGATCTTAAACATATCTGAGCTTGTTATAATTTCTCTGGTTCTCTCATAGAGGAGATTTTCAAAGCAAGGCATAATTGCGGTGCACTTTCTTCCCAGCCACCCTGACCGTCTGCCTTTTAACCATCTTGCATGGTGAATTGAGCCCCGCATTTGTGAAGTGTAGCCCTGGGAGTCCCCTAGTGGCCCCTGCTTTGCTGTAACAAGCATGGGGGGCCCCTGTGGTAAGTGCTCTCTGGGGACCCCGGCTCTGATCTGGCTGTCCCTGGGGCCCTGTTAATTCCTGCTCTGCTCAGAAAGCCTCACCACTCTCCACTGCTCTCCTGCCCCTTCTTTTTATGCTGCTCTTCTCCTCTTCTTCATCCACCTATCATACTCTCGCTCTCTTTCTGTTCTTTATGTAGAAGGTGTGCTGTCAACAGGGAACTTGGCCAGTCTCATTAAAGAGCTGGTGGAGGTTGTGAAGTTGCGACAGTGACAGAGATGTGGAGATTAGTGGCAGGGTAGTGTCGTGGTTGGAGAAGCAGTCCATTAGCCAAATCCTGCTGATATACGGCTGAAATATGATGTGGAATTAGTCCGGTTTTCTCTAGGAATACCATCAATATTAGATGATTCTGCAGTTTGTACTCTGCACAGTATATAGTAACATGCAAAGGTACAGATTAAGGAAATGGATGGGCATTAGCACAGATCGAATTTTAGCAAAGTTTTAGATTCTATATTTTCTTTCTACCTCAATTTTTCCCATCACCATCATTCCCTTTGCCATCCACATGTTGCCACAAAAACACTTTAGAAAGCAAGAACTTCCAAAGGGTTGCAAAGAACATAACAAACCCAAACAAAAAAGATTATTTAAGACTTTTCTTTCTTTCTTTCTTTCTTTCTTTCTTTCTTTCTTTCTTTCTTTCTTTCTTGATGTTACAATTAACAGTGCGGTGGGTGATTAAAGAAAGGGTCTTGGGCCAGTATCAAATCCAGTGTGTAGTAATTATGAGTATATTAGTTAACTAAGCCTAAAGATGCCTCCAGCTGCTTGTCCAAGCTGATTTAATGTGACCCATCCATAACAGCATCGTGTAAAATTTTAGCAGCCCCCCCCCGCCAAAGTTCCCCTCTAGATAAGAGAAGCCTCCAAATGAGGCCCTAGTGACCTTCCAACCATCTTGCTACCAGCTTTTCTATCTGCCCACTTCCTTCCTTGTCCTCCCTTCATCCCTCCCCTTCTTCCACCCTTGTCCTGTGGCTGGGCTAAGAAGGGGATGAGAATATGGGGGGCTGGGGACGTGGAGGGTCGAGGGGAGGCAAGGGGAGGTGTGTTCATGTGGAGAGGAGGAAGGGGGAGGCATCCAGATCATGCCGGGCGACTCCACAGGAGTGATAAGAGCGAATAAGCTGTCAGCGTGGGCGTTGGATGGTCCTTATTGTTCATATTTAGATGGAGGAACAATGGCGGGGTGTCAGGCGCCTATAGTTCATAATCTGCTGATGCTGACCAAGTGTCAGTGTGATCCATGAGCACAGAGGCTCCTGAATCCTTAAGCAATCCCCCGTAGGAATGTCATGGGGGAGAGTACAAATGGGACAGCATCTGCCGGACTATAGATAGATAGGTATAGCAGAAGGGGAGGGAGGAGAGGAAAAGGAAGGAGGGCAATAAAAAAAGAAAAGAAGGATATAAAGAAGAAGAAGCAGAGAGAAGGAAAGTGAGACAAATTCAAAGAGGAAAACATAAAAGACATTAAAGGAGATTTACCAAAAGAACAACAGAGCCTAATTTTCCCTAAAAAAATGAAAGCGGCTAATTGTGAACAAGTGTGGAGGAAAGCACCTGCGAGGAGAGAACGATAGATGGATGGATGGGGGATTAAAACGAAGAGGCGGGAGGGAGAACGGGAAGAGGAGGGGGAGAGAAAGAGCGCGCTGATTGTGAGGAGGCCTTTAGCAGGATGGGAGCTCCCGCCTGCAGGTGAGACAGAGAGGAGAATGGGTGTCAGATTAGAAGGACGCCCTAGAGCTCCTTCCCCACAATGAAGGCTTGATTCCGGGCAGAGAGATGCCCCCGAGACGCCAGGCGCGCCCTGGAGCCGTCACAGCCTATCAGCCACTTTTCTGCGCTCGTCTTGATCAAAATGCAACCACGCCGCCAGCAGCCGCTGCGAGCTGTGAACAGATGGACAATTAATGGTGATTCTTTGATGGAGTTTTTGAACAACTCTTATCAAGCTGAAATATGTGTGTGTGTGTGTGTGTGTGTGTGTGTGTTTTGTGACAGTGTTTTGAAGAATTATAAAGAAGCATGCAAAGCTGCACACACACACACACACACACACACACACACACACACACACAAGTCCCGTGTTTTGCTCTCGTTCTTAAATGTGTCACAATGAAAATGCCCCCCAGGCATTCTTCATTTACTGTCACAACCATTAGACATTGGAAGGGGAGAAAAATAAGAGATGGTATCAGTAACGCATGAGCTACAGTAATTAGCCTCCTGATGCAAGTATGTGTACGTGTTTGCATGTGTGTGTGTCAGTGTGCAGTTTGTGTGAAAGAGATGCCGTGCTAGGCTCACAAATGCACACACAAATGAATAGACAGTGCATTCCTACATGTGCTGAGGAGTCTCATCAACAAGAGCAGTGTAAACTGGAATCACCATTTTAAGGGCTGAGTCCCACATTCTCTAAATTAAACATCATCTTCACTGTCTTGTAGCCATACTATAAGCTATGCTAATGCTTCCATTAGTTTATGAGCTGACACGTGATGTAATGGGAGCCTTGTCCTGATTTTTTTTAAGGCCTCAGATCTTCATTTTCTCTTCCTACTTCTTCTCCATGCTGCCACCCTAACATCTTTATCGTCTGAGCCACCAGTTCATTATCTCCATATTCTGTACTGGCCATTAATAACAGTGCACTGATTTCCATTTTGGGGCAGCACGGTGGTGTGGAGGTTAGCACTGTCACCTCACAGCAAGAAGGCCCTGGGTTCAAATCCACCAGCCGGCTGGGGGATTTCTGTGTGGAGTTTGATTGTTCTCCCTGTGTCTCTGTGGGCTCCCTCCCTGTCAAGATGATTCCCACACTGGTTCAGTAATATTGAGCTCCGGGCTCTGGAGAGGCCAATACGTGACTGGCTGTGTTCCATTGTGTGCTTTTCTTTCCAGGTGCTTTTACTGCATTGCCAGTGTGTTTGGGATCATTGTTATGAAGCTGTTGCCAGTCAGATGCTTTCCAGATGATATGGCATGGTGGATCAAAATCTGATGATACTTTTCTTTGTTCAGAATTCCATCAAGTTTGAAGCGATCCCCAAAACCACTGGCTGGAATGCAGCCCCAAACCATGACACAGCCTCCACTGTGTTTCACAGATGGCTGTAGACACTCACTGCTGTACCGCTCTCCTGGCCTGCTTTGTACATGTTGATGGCGACATTGACCAAAAATTTCAAATTTAGATCTATCGCTCCATCAGACTTTTTTGCCACTGATTGTCAGTCCAGTTCTCGTGTGGTGTGGCACACCTCTGCCTTTCTCCCTGTTTCCCTTCCTCCCTTTGTTGCTAAGTTGATGTGTAGAAACAACACTGGTTCGTCCCTTTAGTTAGGTGCTTTTCTTAGGCTTGAATGATTCACAGGTCAGTGTTAAGTGGCTTAACAAAATAGAAAATCCTCTGAAAATGGTCAGGTTGGAGGTCTGAATATGAGTGGAAAAAGCAGCCAAGGCACAAAGAAAAACTTTGAAAGCCTGGAGAACTATTAAGACCACTTTTAAAGGAACACAAGAAAGTTTGTGCCTTGAAAGCAAAATATAAAGAAAAAGACTTTTGCACGGCACTGTAGTTACATAATTTTCTCTACACATTTCTCCTGATGTAAAAATAGAAGAAATTTGACTTACTGTAAATATCACAAGCAAATTAAGCCAACACTAAAGGCAAACATGAATGTCCTCCACAGCTCTCCTTCTGTACTTTTTTTTTTTTTTTTTTTTAAATTCGCCACACCTCAGGCTGAGGTTTCACAAGTAAAGACTTCTGGGATGTGGGAGCTGTTAAGGAAGCTTTTAATATGAATATGAAAACACGTTCGGAGGAAGTGGTTGGATTCACAGACAGTAGCTCAACCAAAAGAAAAAAAAGCAAATATAGAAGTGACTGTGATAAGTGGGTAATTTCAAAGTGTGTTTGCATGAAAAAGAACAACTTTGGGTGCAGAGAGAAAAAAATATGGCACTCATATATTTCGGGACTCAAAAATTCAGTGACCAGGTTTAAACTGGACCCTTGGGCAGCACTGCACCTCTTCAGCTCTCTTAGACAGCGACCTTTGTACTTGATTTTTGTGTTGGGGAAGAGGACTTTGTGCTTTGTGACTATGCACGGGCATCAGCCACAGTTTGGGTTGTTTGCTGTACTCCTGAGCTTTATATGGACAGATTTGGGAAACATCTTGGTCTCACCCCATTTCATTGTTATAGACTTCATGCAGTAGACATACCCTGTATTTTATTATGAATTCAGCAAGCCAACAAATATGGCAGCGTGTACCAGAAACAAAGGCATTTATTTAATTAAAGCTTCTAAACAAAACATCCGATACGTGATAGTTTACAGTAAAGCACCGTCACCAGTCTTTTTTAACGGCTTCACAAAACAAAAAATGACATCAGACTTATGTTAAAAAGTAAGAGTAGAGGTAATGGAACGGTGACCCTGAACTCTGACTTCACAACCATAAAGCATGGCAGGTTGCTATGATCCAGTCCCCGGTCTCATCGGCATTTTGTTTCCCAGCATGCCCCAGGTTCTTCCGCCCGTTCCCCTTTTTACTGTGTTGGCCTAGGTCTGGGGTCTGTTCAGCATCAAATGTCGCACAGTGACGTCCAACACAAACACGCAGCTGTCAGAGTCTAGCTCAGTGAGCGACGCTGCAGAGGCTTTCCCCTTACGTTAAACATCACTGACATCACTGAGAGCTTAGCCAGTGCTTCACCGCCCTCCCAAAGGCTGAAGACTCGCCCTCAATAATCAGTGGATAGATCCCGTAACACAGAGATACACACAGATGCATGCTCACGTGCACAGAAGAATGAACTGGCACGCATTCATTCAGTTAAAAAAAAACAAAACAAAAACAAAAAACAGGACAGCTCAGAACATTCAGCCAAAGCCAAAGATTGAGCCTGAAATCATTTCATCTGAGTGGAACTGTCTGCAGATCAGCACAGTATTCGTTCACACAAGTGAAAAACTATGGTGAACTTTGACCTGAAAATTAGCTGAAAAAAGAAAACAAGAGCTGAAAGTGTGGAATCTGGCAACGCTGTGTTGCACAAGTTGCTTTAAAACAAAGTTCCACGTTCTGCAAGAATACATGAATGAATTTGGCTGTGTGGTGTACATTTACATGCACAGTAAAGTTCATATTAAGGCCTGAAGTCTGCCTGCAAATTCAATACACTGAGCCAAACAAACCATAAAAACTTCAGTAACAGAAGACAAAGGAAACAAAGTACTACACTCCACCCATTTTCATACTTCCTATTTCCACTATCCCTACATAACAGTCTTAAAGGTGGAACTGAAGACTGTGTGCTGAGCTGAAGCTCATGTTTTGATCCTGATGTTATTACCCTGAAAGACTGACCTCAAAATGCTGATCGATGATTTAACACTGCATCTTTGAAAATCAACATATCCAGTTCTCCCATACTACCTTCCAGCGCTCATTATATACCGTTTATATGCATGCTGATGTGTGCATCGCAGACATACAGCTGATATGTGAGTGTTACTGTCACCCAAGCTGTGCTGCATTTATCGCCAAAGAATGAATGAAATTAGAACACCTACTCAGTGTGCCCAAAAGTATTCAGTTGTATTCCCAGGATTCAATACAGTGCTCCAAGTTAAAATAGGAAACAAGAGGCTATGCCTCATCTCTGACACTTAATCCCATTTTGCATGGCATGATCAAAGGAATTCGTCCTATAAAAGAAAGCAGACAAAAGCTCAACTGTACACCTAATGTAATGTACTGAATTCCAGGTTCCATGTTGTGACTTTCAAAACACCCCCACACCCCCCGCCCCATAAAACTGTGATGTCATAATAAACAATACTCTTCAGTTTTATGCACTCTAAGGAAAGTGAGGATGCTTTTGAAAATGTTGCCATAAACTTTTTTTATTTATTTATCATTTAACTTCATACAAGGTGCAGGGGGAAAATAGAACACAAAATCAAAAACAGCAACAATTCTCTGGCACGCTTATTCACACTTTCTCAAGGTGAACTTGGCAGGTTGGTTGTTGGTTGCAGCATTTGGAGAGTTAGCCTGAGTTCCTCTGTGCGTTCAGGCTGCCTCAGTTCCTTCTCTCTCTCTGCTTATGTAATTGCAGACTGACTTGATGACGCTGACATCGAGGCTCCTTGTTCATCTTGTTGCTAAAGACACAGTGTCTCTTCATGACTCTGACTGTGTGTTTGCCATGCAGCAGAATGAATTTAGGATTGAACAGATGTCTCCTTGATGGTGTTACGTGATGGATAAAAATGTAAATATCTTAAGTGCTTAAAACCTTAGCACAGTATTGTACATCAGTGACAAGATTATGATTGAGCTTCTTATAATTAATGAAGCTCAAAAACGTTTACACGTGATCATGACCATTAAAGCATATTTCCCTTTACATGATTAGCTGTGAAGGCCGACTTCCTTCCTCCAAACTGTGCGTGCACCGGGTCCTCTCGAGTGTTTAATGCCAATGCATTTGAAATATTACCCAACTTAAGAGAAGAGCCTCTTGCCTCAGTAGAGGTGTGGCAGCTGCCTGTAGTGGTGGCCTCAGACATCACTGTAGGTGAATGGGAGTGGAGTAGCAGGGGCCCTAGAGAGCACCTAGTGGAAAAACAGTGAGTGCAGCACCTACAGCAGAGCTATAGTGCAACTACAGTAAATCCACAGTACTGTATGTGGCAGTCTGGGAGCTAGCTAACTGCCTCAGGGTCAACTTAAGGGCTCTGACTGCAGGACTGCTCAAAGTTTGCATCAGACTACAATTCTTCTTCAGCAGTTAGGTCACACTTGGCTACAGGAGTTGCCAGCGGACATTTGGGGACAGAGTAATATTTGCATCACAAATCCCTAATTCCCAAAGATCCCTTTTTCCTTTCCCCAGTAAAACAGAAGAATTTCTGTGATTGACAACCTGGAAGTTATTGTCTTTCTTTCTTTCTTTCTTTCTTTCTTTCTTTCTTTCTTTCTTTCTTTCTTTCTTTCTTTCCAAATAATTCCTCACAAAGAACTGATGTGTGTAGAAAAACAAATGTGCTACCTTCCAATAGAAAAATGGACATTTATTTACATTTTAAAAAAATCTTATCTTACATGTGGGGGATTATGACGCTGACGCACATACATTTTGACTAAATGATATTCCTCTCTTTCTCACACAACTCTCTTGCCAATTTAAAGGGAGAGTAGCTCGCGTCAGTTATGGATGTGCACTATTGAAAAGCGCGTGTGATAGCAGAGAACATGTTTTATTACTTAATTGAGTGGAGTTCCAGCAGGCCTTGTAAATGAGGAGTGACAGTAGGCGTTATCGCAGAGCGCCCTGGGTAATTATGTTTGGCTAAGTCTGGCTCGGAGGAGGTGAGGCTCTCGCCGTGGTTACAAACAGCGGAGTCAGAGGAACGTGCATGCGAAGAAGCTGTTTTACTTCCAGAGCGAAGAGCTCAGTGCATATGTAGCGGGAAGAATGTAATTTATTACGCTGAATGTTTAGCAATTTAAACTTCCATCTGAAGGCTGACACGTGCTCAAACAGGTTTGCGTGCTACAATTAGCACGTGTAACGACTTTGCAATCAAAAACAAAAACAACTGTTTGAAGCACTCGGTCCTGGTGAGAGGTGTAATCATGTTCAGGGTAATTAGACAGGTTTGTTGTTCTCTACAGCCATGTTACGTACCTGTGGGATGCTGATTGACTCAACAATCTAATTAGGTTTCGTTATGTAGGCACCACAACATGCTACAATTGGCGGCGAGACCCATATGGCACGCAGGGCAACATATTCTTTAAGCGTCACACACAAGTGGCTTCCATCAACCTCACAGAGGAGAAGCTCTCTGACAGACACACTCTCCAAGACCCAGTTCACACTGTTGAAAAGGATGTTTTGTAAACCAAAACTTTGCCTAACTCCAACCAAGGGAGGGTTTTGTGGCCTAAACTTAACCAGACAGCAACTGACAACTGAAAGTAACATAAAAGGAAAGAAAACCCTGAAGGATGACTTCTCTCTGGCCTCTAAGCCTCACACGGACAAAGAAATGCGGTCTTAATGTTGGCTCACATTTGAATAATGCCGTTGCTGTGATTAAAGGAAGCATATCTTTCCACATAAAAGTCTCCTTTGCTATTTGCTGAGGAACACCAGCTCATCCTAAAGACAGCTCGTGGCAGCTATTTGATAAGCTGCGCATAAGAATTCTGTGTTTCATAAATAAAAAAAGAAACACACCTACAGCCAATTAACCTAACATGCATGTGTTTGGAAGGACTGTGAGAGGAACCCAGAGTAGATCGTTCTCCAGCTGAGCAGCAGACTCGAACCCAGAGCCTTCTTTTTGTGAGGTGACAGCAAAACCACTGTACCTCTGTGCCACCCTGTCAATATAAGCTAATTTTTTTTAAAAATCAACTTAATACTATAATAATAATAAAACTTGTGGAGATACAAAAAAACAAAACAAAACGAAAAACAGACAATCCAATTAAATGATCCCTGTAAAATCACACATCATCTGCGCGACTCCGTCGAGAATTGCCTTTCCGTCATGTGATCTATTTGATGAATAAGAAAGATAAAGACCTGGAAGATGAACAGTGTATGATGGAGAATCACAGATGTTATGGGAGGGGAAGGCTCTGGCCGTGTGACACTTTATCTATGAAAATGGATAAAGCAAGAAGAACAGAGGATCAACACAGTGAGGGCAAAGTCTCCATAGACTAATTATTCCTGTGACAAAGTGGAAACTGTGCCACCATTGTCCTCGCTCCACCCAATCACACATGTAGCACTGAAATGAAAAAGAAACTCGTTCTTCTCTGAAACTCATACATTTTTTTTTCTATATAACTCTAGGTGAGAGCAAAGGAGAGTCTCTGATTAAGGCGGCGTATAGTGAAGAGAATCCACGGTGTCGCCCACCTTTGGGCCCTCCTTAAGTGGCCTTAAATAAGATAATAAGGGCGATGGGCAGAAAAGAGAGGACTTTGTCTGCTGGCATTAGTGCGATGGCCGTGTTAGCCGTGATATCTTTGAGGGGGGATAGTGTGCCAGTAATGAGACAGGGTTGCCTTCCCTTGCCGGCCTAATTAATCCTACATTTTCATAGCGTATAATCACTGCCCACAGTGCAGCCTTCTACTGGCCAGAGAAGAGAGATGTCGGAGGAGTCTCTATCTGTTGCTCTATCTTTCTCTCTCTTCCCACTCTATCGTTCCCTCTCCTCCTTCCTTCTCCCTGCAATTTATTACACTGGTATCCAGAGTGAAGTGAAACCTCCCAGTATGGACCTATCTGTCATCTCTACATTATCAGGAAAACACACTGCCTACCATATTGTGCTACAAGGGGCTCCAGCAAATTACTATTTTTATGGGACATGATAAAGGAAATGCTGCCTTATGCTCAGATACGTTACTGTCTTGGAGGAAATGGGAAGGATTGAGTGTTGTAGATTGCCGTGCGGTTTGATCTTTGTGTTTGCGTGTGGCAACCAGCGCCGTTACGGTTGATGGATAATGCAACGATTGGCTGAAGCTCATAAAAGTGTGTTCCTACAGGGTTAAAATGCAATAAAGCTTTTAAAATGTAATACCCTGCCAAAAGATGGGACTATGTCTTCATGATCGTATACAAACGCAGATTTTTTTTTTTTTAAACACTAATTGTGTTTACAGAAGTAGGAAAAAAGTTAGAAATATTCAGAAATTTTTACTCTCTTTTATGACTTAGGCTCAACTTTTTTTTTTTTAAAGGGTATCATAACATTTGGACATGCACTTTCTAGCCAATGTAATTCCATGCTTACAAAAAATAAACTCTAGCAGGAGCTCAAAATGCGCGTTAAAACAGCGAATTAAGACACCTAAAGCATTTATGTACCCACACAGTTCATGTACAGTATTATTTGAAATGAGTTTTTCCCCCCTCCATCTCTGCAATAGCCCCTGGACTACAAATGCATCAAAGACTGCAGTGTCTCTCTGTTCGGTGGCATTGACGCCATGTTGCAGAACGATCCCTGAGATGATAAAGAGAGGAAAGTGAAAAGTCACATCCTGTCACATCTCATCATCTCCCGGCTGAAATGTGAGGCTTGCAGGGCCTTGAGGGTGACATCCTCCATATACCAACACACCACAATGCAGTGAATGAAGGAGAGGGGGGTGGATGTATAGAGAAGAGAGAAAGCAAGAGACAAGAGGGGTGGAGCATATGGAGGGAAACAGTGGAGGATTTACTAGTAAATAAGCCTGTGCAGAAGGAACTGAGCCTGTCCCTCCCTATCTCTCTGAAATTCTACTTTCCTCCCTCTCTCTCTCTCTCTCTCTCTCTCTCTCTCTCTCTCCCCCTCTATTTCTATCTCTCTCTCTCAATCGCTGTCGGTGTGAGACAGATACCCCAACCTCAAAGTGACAGGCCCTCAAACGACTTGGCGAGGAAACCAAGCATTAATTAAGTCATTGCCGGACTGTAATTTCCTTGAGAAGTGAAAAAATGCACGAGAAAAGGTTACTGAGACCTTTTCTGTGTCAAAATTACCATTCGTCATGAATATTAATGCACCTAATGAAGACAACCTTTGCTTCATCAAGAATGTTCTGGAGCAGGGTGCCACGCTGATAGACTCTCCCTGGCTGTTTTTCTCCTTCAGTCAGGAGGGGAAACTGGCACGCACACACACACTGAGGTTTACCCATCTGAGTCACCTGCAAGTATCTTGGTCTTTATGTGGAGCGTCACATCCTTTCAAAGGCAATGGAATCATATTTGACATGCTAGTTAGAAAAGAAAGGCACATAAATACTAAAGCGGTAAGTAAGTTGTGTATTAATATTTAAAGACTTAAATGGTTTTGGTGGAGCTTTGTTATTTGAATGCTTGTCTGTGTTAAAAAAAAATAACACAAAGGGCAAAAATTTGTAAGCTCTAATTTATAAGACATATGTCACAGTAAGTACACCCTTACTCCTGAAACAGGAATTAAAAGGGTAAGTAGCCGCCGGGCGCTGCTAATCATATGCTCTTCATTAAGTGATCATCAGCAAGTGTGAGCGCCTTTATGAAAGCAGGAATTTTGGCAGTTTGCATTCAGGTGTGTGTTAACATAATGCCACAATTGTCCCAGGAGTGGACATCCCATCAAATTCACCCCAAGGTCAGAGCATTCTCAGACAAATGACAGTGTTAAAGTTCATGAAAAGCCTCTTTGCTCTAAATAGGACATGATAGCATAGACTAAGCTCGCAAAGTTGCATCTGAACAAAACTCGGGACTTCTGGAATAATGTTCACTGAACAGATGAGACCAAAGTGGAGATGTTTGGCCATAATGCAAATAATGCATAACGCACATAACGCAGCATATCAGCACAAACGCCTCGTACCAACTGCCGAGCACGGTGGTGGAGGGGTGATGATTTGGGTTTGTTTTGCAGCCACAGGACCGGCGCACCTTGCAGTCGGTGAGCTGACCCTGAACAAAGTATTCTGGAGTCAAATGTGAGGCCGTCTGTCTGACAGCTAAAGCTTGGTCCAAACTATTTTATGCTACAGCACGATGGCCCCAAGCACAGCAGTTAATCGAAAGGAGAGCAGAAAATCAGTTACCTTGCTGCTAGAATCTATGCTGCTAAATGCATATTAATGTAGACCGTCCATTGTACTGTCTTCTTACTTTATTACTTTTTAGAATAAGAACTTTTTCTGTATTTATTGTAGTGTATAATTTTTGGCTATTTATTGTATTGTGTCTCTGCAATGTGTACTGTATTGCATTTTTTGTTCTATGTTCTATGGTCCCTGGAGGAACATGGTTTCATTTCAATATGTACTTGTGTGTGTGTGTGTGTATATATATATATATATATATATATATATATATATATATATATATATATATACATACATATATATATACATACATATATATTCAACTGGTAGCTGGCCATTCATGGTTCTCAGAAGATAAATACTGTAATGACGTTAAATGGTATCTGATGGCACCATGACATTTTCATTTTAGTTTTTCGGCAAAAATCTTGAAATGTTGGCTCGTCATAAATCTGGCACAAACATTTATGTAGCCCCTCAGAATTAATTACAGCTATGTTAGGATTCCCCCCACTTTACATCTAATACAGTTCTTTTGGTCAAGTACTAGCTCTATGGCCAGAATACCTATAAAACTAATAATATTCCCACATTGTACCCCAGCATTACGTGTGCTAAGTGCACTAAACATCAGCATGTAACATTACCATTGTGAGCGTGTTAAAATTTTAGCACTACTGTCTGAGCCCAGCCTCACAGAGCTGCTAGTGTAGAGCTGTTACACTCAGTATTGCAGGTTTTTCTTTTTATTCCAACTTCAGATCTAAATGATGTCATTTCCTGTGCACCACAGACTTTTTCCATGAAAAAATACACTTAGGACGAATCCAAAAGCTTGGTCTATGTACTGGTTCCTGGTGTATTTACACGAGGATTATAGAGTATTAAGACATGCTTTAAGGATTCATGATGACTGATTCTGATTTCACCTGAAATAACCAGACAGGAAACATTTGAATTATTCTTTTAAGTGCCATTTCTACACACACACACACACACACACACACACACACACACACACACACACACACACACACACACACACACACACGCGCTGTAGTCGCCACTACTCATTCACCATCTTTGCCCTCTTTACTCTTCAACGTCTCTCCCTCCCCTTGACACATACCTCTCATTAATTCAGACCTGTCATATCGACACACATATGCATGCACGCACGCACACACACACACACACACACACACACACAGAGACACTCTTGGCATCTCTGCAGAAGGTGACAGCTCTGTGTTGAGTGACAGCAGCTCTGTCTGTCTGCTACAGGAAGATCTTCTGCTGCCAACAGTTTTGTAAAGTAACCCTCGACTGTCACTGCGAGAGAGGGAAGGGTCATCTATTCATATGTCTGCCTCCTCAAACTGTAAATAGCTTTCAGTGATGTCTTCCCTCATCCATTATTAACTGCTTTTGAATTAATGACAGTCTTTTATTTTGCACAAGTGGGATTGTTTGCCGTTGACTTATCCATCCAGCAGCAATTCTGCTCTTGGCTGTAATTAGAATGAGTTGAAAATTGAGGCAGTCTCTTACAGCAGGGTGATCTCTACTGTTGGAAACTTTTTCCTTTTAACTTTAACTTTTTCTACCGTCTCAAAAAAGCTTAAATTTATGTGACTTGCTGCTCTTGCTCGCTTTACTGATGTCACTTCGAAAAACAAACAAACAAAAAAACAAAATGACTCCGTTTTGCAGATATCCAACACTATGGTTCCATGTAGAGTTTTTGACCTCTGAATTTCAAGAAATAAGTCCCCATTTAGTCGATTTCAAGCGTACACATGAGCATGCGCATACGTGCATGAACAAGCCCATGGGCCAGTGGCATCATGTTATATCAGTGATTGATCAGGTTGGTTGTAATGTGCCAAAGGAAGTGCAAAACTCTTGAGCCGCCCCTCGTTTCTTTATATTTTGCTAGGAACTTGGAAATAGGTGCAGTGATTTATTGAAGAATGTGCAAACGTACACGGAAATACAGCATATAAGTCTGTACAATTCCAAGTAGCTTTCTTGACATTTCTTTAAGCAGTCTTCAGGAATAACTCTTCTTTGGATGTTGGCTGCCTTTTGTTCCGTTCTCTGTCAAGATGATCCCACACTGCTTCAGTAATGTTGAGGTCCGGGGTCTGGCGAGACCAGTCCGTGACTGATGGTGCTCTATTGTGTGTTTTTCTATCCAGGTATGCTTTTACTGTACTAGCAGTGTGTTAAGGACTATTGTAATGCTGCTTTCCAGATGCTATGACACGGTGGATCAAACTCTAACTGTACTTTTTCTGTGTTCATAATTCATTCAGTTTTGAAGACATTCCAAACACCACTCGCTGAAATAGATCAATAGTTACTTTATTGACCCCAAAGGAAATTATGGCAGCCCCAAACCGTGAGGGGGGCCTCCACTGTGTTTTACATGGCTGCAAACACTCACTGTTGTACGCCTCCTGACCTCCTCTGTACATACTGACAATGACCAAAAATGTCAAATTTAGATTCATCACTCCATCAGACCTGTTGCCACTGATTTTCAGTCCAGTTCTTGTGTAACGTGGCATACCTCAGCCTTTTCTCCCTGTTTCCCTTCCTTAAGAATGGCTTCCTGACAGCCGCCCTTCCAGTGAGACCATTTCTGATGAGGCTTCAGTGAACAGTAGATAGATCAACTGAAGGGACAGATGCATCTCTCAGGTCCTGTCAGGTCTTTGCTGGATTTCTTTCTGTTTCTTAAGGACATGACTTTCAGATACTGTTCATCTGCTGTAGATAGTTTTGCTGTTGTTTTTTTTTTTAGCCCTGCCACTTCTTTTGTCCTCCATTTGTCCAGTTTCCTCAGATGTTTTAGGGACACCATGTTGAGATATGCCAGGTTCTCAACCAATAGCGCTTTGAGAATCACCTTGTTGGTGCAAAAATACTATTATCTTTGGCATTTTTCATAAACTGAACCTTAACCACATTGCCTAATGGTAGCACCGGTGTCTGGCTGCATGACCGCAGATGCTTGTCTCTGGATGAGTGATCTGGAACGATCATTTTATTGTGTGCCTTGTGTGCACAATGACAATGAGTTAAATCTAACATCTTAAAACTGCACGAAAATGCCAGATGTGGCAAAAATGATGCAAATTGATATTTAATTTCTTTCTTTTTTTAAAAATTTGTCAGAAGGTTCAATAAACACTCCAGTTTCAAATAATTTGAATATTCTAGCAATTATTTAATTGTTCAGGCTTCACTGGATTAAAACAGGTTCTTTGCTAAGTTATCTGTTATGTGTAGACACAACACTGGTTCATCCCTTGAGTTAGACGCCTTTTTTGTGTTTGAATGAGTCACAGGTCAGTGTCAAGTGACTTAAGAAAACATTCTTTTGAAAATGGTCAGGTAGGAGGACTGAAAATGAGTGAAAAAGCAGCCAATGTCCAAAGAATACCTTTGAAAGCTCTTCAGAAAGACTGGAGAACTATTGCGCCAGATCACTTTTAAAAACTACAAGAAAATCTCAAGACTTTTGTACAGTACTGAAGTCAAGTAAAAAGCAATGTCAGGTGCAGTTTATGTCATGATGTTGTATTTGTTCAAAGACCTATGGTAACTAATTGGTATAGAAGCTAAAGCAGTAGTCGGGTGCTCAACTGGATCACAAAACATTAAAAAATGTTATCTAATCATTAAATGATGCTGAAGGCCTTACAGTTAAATTCTGATAAAAAGAGCATGATAACAGCATTATCTAGCCTGCTGTGGCTGACATGCAAAATGAAGCAGACCTACAGAAGGGGGAATAAGCAAAATGTGACTTAGTATTTGGTGGAGAACTCTTGTTGGCGAGCGCAGCACTAAGATGTTTCTTATAGTTGGTCACCGGGTTTACAGACATTTCAGGAGGGATTTGGCCCACTCCTCTTTACAGAAACTCTGAATCCTTTAGGCTGCTTAGCTGCCACTTGGGGACTTGAAGCTTCAGCTCCCTCCACAGATTTTCTATAGGATTGAGGTCTGGAGACTGGCTAGGCCACTCTGTGATCTTAATGTGCTTCTTCTTTAGACACTCCTTTGTTGCCTTGGTGGTATGTTTTAGGTCATTATTATGCTGGGAGACCCATCCATGACCCATCTACAGTGTTCTGTCTGAGGGAAGGAGGTTCTCATCCATGATTTTACAGTACATGCCCCCGTCCATTGGCCCCTCAGTGGAGTGAAGCCATCTTATAACCTTATCAGGAAAACAGCCCCAAGGCATCATGTTTCCACCTCTGTGCTTGACTGTGGGGAGGGTGTTATGTGTTAAAAGGCAAAGCTCTCCCAATAAGATTCTCTTTCATTTTATTTGCTACCAACAATGGCGGCACCAGAAGATAATGCAAAAAACCTGGGACTTATGCTCTCTGGGTTATTGTTTTACTTCCAGAGAAATGAACAGTCTCTATATTTTATGGCAGTTTTAACCAAAAACACAGAAAAAACATATTAAATCAAAGTTAGAAATTGATTAGCATGAGTGAAATAAGTATTTGATTGCCTATAACCCAGCCAGAATTCTGACTCCCACAGATTGGCAGTGTGTCCATGTGGCACACAGATTACAATCAGTCAGTCAGTCACTTACAGATACTCCTGCCCAAAACTGCACGGGAGGAGCTGATAATGATCTGAAGGCAGTTGGGACCACAGCCCCCAAGAACACCGCTAGTAACACACTACATCATAATGCACTGAAATCTCACAGCGCCTGCAAGGTCTCCCTGCTCAAGAGGGCACGTGTGCGGGCCCGTCTTAAGTTTGCCAGTGAACATTTAAATGATTCAGACGAGCTTTGGGAGAAAGTGCTGTGGTCTGATGAAACCAAAATCAAGCTCTTTGGCATCACCTTGACCCGCCATGTTTGGAGGAAGAGAAATGCTGAGTATGATCCAAAGAACTATGATTTCTTAAACCTGACTAAAGAGCTAAAACCAAAATGTCCAAAACATGAAATCAAAAGGGCAGTAGTCCAGTCTTCCGCGAAGTCCTGTGATTTAGTATGCCATGATACCCCACCTGCCTTATTTTGCAGGCTTTTGTCTGTTTTTCTACGTAGTTGATGTGAAAAGAAAAAAAAAAACAACTAAGCACACAGATTAACCTGTGGCATTCTCATTTAAACTGAGTGGCCATTCAGAAGTCTCTTGTCAAATGCAGTCTTCCTGTCTTACAGACTCTCAGCTCCCTATGACAGGCAAACCTAAAGACATTCCTGAAAAAATTCCATATGTCAACCAAATAAAGACCAAATAGGTTATACTCAGCTGCTGACACGGACTGCTGGAGACCCGACAGCTGAGTAGTCATTCCTGTTAAGCAGGGATTATACGGATGAAAGAAGTACAACAGGAATGACCACCCGGCCGTTGGGTGTCCAGCTGTTCGTGTCCATGTCCGCAGCAGAGTATAATCTAGGCATTATAATTCTTTGAAGTCGGCTTGAAGTCCACCTGGGCATGTTTAGTTGGTTAACTGTAATGAAAATTCTCCATGGACCGGTCCACGCAGTCACAGGAAGGCACACGGATGTCTGCACAGACCATAGCGGTAAGTCTGATGACGATATTTACATAACTGGGACCCAAGTGGGCTTGTGGATGTGGGAAATATAATTCTCGTCTAATGAGCAATCCACATCAGATTTTCAGTGGCGCATTGCAAATCCACAGGTGACATGGTGAAGGGAAAAGAAACACTCCCAAACAACATACAACACACAAAGTATGATGCACGTTATTTTAGATATCGTTGGGTAGCTTTGTGTCTTTAAGGAACACGCTACATTTTGCAACCTGTGTGTTCATGTAGTTGATTTGGACTGAGTTCAGATTTTACTACTAGGATGATACTACTAGGAGGATCTCTGGTTTCCCCTACGTGAGAAGAATAAAACTGTGATTTGTAGTCAGAAGTTCTGCCAAGGAAGGCCATAGCTGGAAGGCTCAGAGACTCACAAGACAGACAAGAACATACAGTAAATCGGCCCACCAAACGTCAAAAACACAGGGTTTTTTTCATCATCTGATCCTCCCAACATCAGTCTAAAAGAGAAAAAAAATTAATTGGCCGTTTGGAGGCACAAAAAGAAAGTTTGCCTTTGTTGTGAATCTGCATAAGAGTCACCACCATACATTATCATGAATAATACATCCATATCTCCTCCATAGCCACGGGTGGTAGGGATTAGATAAAGCGCCATAAATAAGCTTCAAAGCCTGCTGTATGCCATTTTGTTACACCTCACCATAGAGGCCTTTTCTTTAATCACAAACTTAGCCTTAGCTAGTGGGGCCCTTTTGTTGCGATTGTGCTGGTGTCGCTATTAGTGCGGGGCAGCCCCGTCTGTACACATGTATTCATTTACCTAATTAACACGGAACTCACACTGGGAGTCAAATGAAAGCTACCGTTGGGGAGTCACAGAGAACAAAGCCTGGTGAGGAAGCCTGGCTTCCTACTGTTGCCAGCCACTGGATCACTGGGAAAAAGAAGCAGACACCCAGACAGGCCTTTGGTTATGTAGTTTGTCTAAGACACAGGTGATGAACTGGCACAATTCTTGAAAAGTATTTTATTTTCCATTTGTCAGTCAAAAGTTACTTCTGCAAAGCACGCCATGTGAGAAAAGGACCTGCTTAAAGGATTTTACGGGGTTTTGTTGGTAACTGTGGAAATTATACATGTTGACCTTACATTACGGAATTGTAGCCAAGGTTCTTCTGTGATAGGATTTATGGCAAGTGTATCTATTTATTGATAATTTATATTTACTGGGAACACCGGACCTTACTAAATGTAACATCTTTGGATCTGTTGTGGCAGTGACCACTAAAATGATGAGCTGAAGATAATATTGATGGCTGTCTGAAAGAGGAAATCATATAAACTTACCAGCCTCAAAACCATTTTGCCATTTTGACTATTTGTTTTGAAAACATGTTTGTTTGTTTGTTTTTTGTTTGGAGACTTCCAAATACATTTTTATCTTTGTTTTGTTGCCTCAAACTCTTAATTTTACAGTCATCTTAACTGTAACATGTGACATGGTGCGCACACTTTGAGGCTTTGCTCAGGGTTCAGTGACCGTGTGCTGCATAAATTAAACAGATTAAATACTTTAAACCAATGGCATACAGTAAAAATATTATTTACCAATCTGAAGATGAACATGCTTGAATCAAAGTATCTGAAAATGTGAATTTTCAGCTCCCAAGTCATTTTCAAATAATAATTTGAATGCAGAATTGTAGGCTTGGCCGTGCAGTCTGTATATAATCAGTCGTAGGTCGAATGATAATATTATACCGCTATCAGCAGCCATACGAATTATGAACTATCAAATGTCCCATCAGGATATGTAAAAATCTCAAGTTTATCCCAGGTGAACTGTGTGAATATTTCACTTGTTAGTTTCACAAATGACGAGAATTAAGTTTCTCTTTGTTAAACTGAAGAATATTTTTAAAGGGGAACATTCAGTATTTAGTTTTACATAAATGAACAAAGAAATTTGAGAAATTCAGCTGGCAAAGTGAAACATTAAAGTTTCTGTAACAGGAATCCAAAACTCACCATCATCTGTGCTGTGTTCTTCTTCTTTCTTTTATATTCATCACCAGGGCTGGTGGAGCCCCAGATCCCCCCATTCCAAATTCACTGTATTTTTCTATAATGCAGTAATGTAGCACATTACTCCACTAAATTCAGTACAGTTACTAATCAAGCAATTATTATTTTATTTGCATTACGTAAGTTCTTTAATTGCCTGCATGACAGGTGGATTAAAAATCATCAAATCGTCCTGAACTCTTGCTCAGCTGACTTCAGTTTGTGTGGTGGGAGAAAAACAAATAGCAGAAACGGGCATTTAACCCAACTTTCATTTTTACTGCGTGCAACATAACAGTAAACTGCCAACTGTGCCCATACTAGAAACTACAGCGCACTGCTGTTAACACAACACAGACTATATGCAACATCTGCAAAGACAAAAAGCTAGTAGTGAAGAGCCCTGAGCGCAGCGTGATGCTGAAGCTGAATGTAAGCCGACTCCAGCCAGGCACCCAAAAGCCCGACCTTCATCAAGGCAGTGATTCGCAGTCAGGCTTGTACCTGTTTCTTCAGCGGCCACAACATTTTTCTATTGTTCCGCTCGTCTCCACCAACTTTTCTGTCAGCTTTGTGTTACTATTCAAATGCTGAAAGAAAGATCTTTTGTGTGTTCGCTGCATTACGATACGGATTTGTGTCAGTGTGTGGGCATGTAGCCTAAGGTTTATATTGTTAACTGGTAATTATGTGACAGTGGATCTCGGGCCGTGTTGCAGAGTAACATAAAAGTAATGAGTAGACTAATAAAGTACTGCACATAATGCATTACTTCTTTAAAAAGTAATGCATGTGAAAAATAAATACTTTACAGACGCTAGTGCTATGTTTGTCTCTTTCCTGCTCTTACAAGGCTCTTGAAAATGCCTGTTAACACAACTCAGTGGTCGCGATTGCCTTCCTTCCTGAAGTTTTACCCTTTAGAAACTAATCTTATAAAAAAAATGTTTGAAACAAAGCCTCAAGATGTGAGCAGCTGCTGACTTCGGGCCTAAAATAACTCGACTGGTGTTAGAGTGACACAGGACTTGATATTAAGGAACGCTTAATTAGTAGGTTATCATACGCATTTCTTTGTACTCACTCTCAGACAACATGACATGTGACTACATCAGCTATGAATAAATAACATGCTCATCAGTTTTAGCCATCTTCTGTGTGTATTTTTGCTATATATCTGTTCTATGTTTAAGAAGCCTATAGTGACACCATCTCGGCACAAACACACGTAATTAACATTTTACTTTTTGGTGACATTTTATAAGTCTTTTTGACAGTTGCCTGGAAACAGTTTCTATCTCTATTTGTGTTTATATCTCTGTTTTCTGTCTATTTCCCTCTGAGGTGGGTGCTAGGCTCACCATTTTGTGTTAATTCGAAGAGTTGGATGTCTTTAAGGACTGATTATCTTTAATTAACACAGTAAAATAGATGCTCATTCTATCTGCCTCTTATCTCTGCCTTGTACTCTGTCAGGTAATTTTCATGGCTTATCACCAACTGCAATGTAATGACTTGAACTACCAGATCTGTATTATGTGAAAAGTTATACTATAATATTGTTTTCAAAAAAAAAAAAGTATTCTAATTAACTTTGTAGAATAATACACCATTCTTTGCAAATTTTACATAAAATTATCCCACAAGCTGATACTCAAGTGTTTGCCAGCGGATTCGAGACGAATGAACAATATACCGTATTGCAAATATCACCATCAGCATGATTTTGAAATTAAATGCAAAACAGTGTTGTCTAATCATTGGTTGAGTAAAAAGAATAAACATTTGACACTAACTGTTCATTAAAACCTGGTCTTTGAAAGAAAATAACATAACTGTGTGAAATTCTACCTTATTGCCAAACAAAAAAGTGCTGATTATGAAGTATATTACATCCAATACACATTTCTTTTTAGAAATGTTTGCTTCGTTTTCTATTTGCGCATGGCAGCTATTTGCACTGGTTAAGGATTTGGTTTTGGCAGAAACATTTGGCCTGGTACCAAATGGAGTTTTCAGTTTGTTATTCTTCTCTCTGTCTTCAGTGTGACACTGTATCCAGTTTAAAGTTTGAGGAAAAACTGTTTGTCTTAAATGTTATACAGTCATGAGAAAAGAAACTTTTCATATCACTCTATGCAGTTCTGCAAAAAAAAAAGTAAAAAAAAGAAAAGTAAAATAAGTAAATGCAATGATTCAGTAGCCTGTAGAACCACCTTTAGCAGCAATAACGTGAAGAAGTCTCTCACGCTGTTGTGGCTCGCTCTTTTCTTAGAACAGTGCTCCAGTTCATTGAGGTTTGTGGCATTCATTTATGCACAGCTCTCTTAAGGTCCCACCACAGCATCTCATTCAGGTTGAGGTCTGTACTTGGTTCTGGACCTTGATTCTTTCCTGCTGTTAATTTGTTGGGATCATTGTCCTGTTGCATGACCCAGTTTGGGCCAAGAGGAGTTCATGGGCGACTCAATAACTGCAACAGGCGCGGGCCCGGTGTCTGCAAAACAACCTCACATCGTCACTCCTCCACCACCGTGTTCGACGGGTTGGTATGAGGTGTTTGTGCAGATATGCTGTGTTTGTTTTTAGCCTAACACGGTGCTGTGCATTATAGCCAAAAGTCCCCACTTTGGTCTCGTCTGTCCAAGGGACATTATTCAAGTCTTGTGGTTTGCTCGGATGCAGCTTTGCAAAGCTGAGCCGTGTTACCATGTTCTTTATAGGGAGAAGAGGTGTTCTCCTGGCAACCCTTCCAAACAGTTATCATGCTAGCTGAGGCCTGTAGAGTCTGAGATGAAGCTTTTGGGGTTTTCAAAATTTCCTTGAGCCTTGCACGGTCTGACCTTGGAGTGAATTTGTGGCATTTTGTTAATACACACCTAAATGCTCCAGAACAACAAACTGCCAAAACTGTCATAATGAGCAGAGCAGGTGGCTCTAAATGCAGACCCAGACAAATGATTTAGTTATAAGCAGGTAAGTTTAACAAGCAGCCAGGATGCAGGTAAGTATCGTAACTAGAGATGGCTGTGGTGAGTGGCTAAGCAGGTGTCTTCAGGTAAGAGTCTGTATACTATTTGGATTTTTTTAGAGTGGGCACTTTGTCACTGTCGGCAGTTCATGCCCATTAATGAATGAACGTTTCTTATTGTAATGAATAGTTGATTGGTTAGTCCAGGGTAGCTGTTTCTTAGGTGTTTCAGTTCAGCTTAGACAAGAATTAATATGTGCAGATCAAGATTTTTTTTTTAATATTAGCAACAATGATACTCCACCATACTACAGGCCATCAGTCCATCACAGGGCTAATGCAGAGAGACAGACAATAAGCTGCAATCCAGACACCGGCATAAGGCATAAGTAGAACATAAAAACACCACAGGCCTCAGTGGACAACTCAGTGGCCCTCTTGCTTACAGATTCACTTTGTGCTTCTCTTTGTTGTTGTTGCTCCGTTTGCCTCCTTGGGACACTTAAGCTGATCTGAGAACTGTGAATTAGTGCCCTTAATGGACGTGACCCCAACATTTCAAAGCTGTGAATGCTGCTCCTTTTTTTTTTTTCCTCATAATTTTGAAAAATAATTTATAGACTTGCCAATTATTTTAACCATTCCAGTTGGTGGGCTGTTTATAACACATTTCTCTTTACTTTAGCAAACTTTTTCTCTCCCTTTCACAGATTAATTTTGATCGTAGAGAGGACTCATATTTCTCTAACCAATAATAGAAATCATTGTATCTTTCTGAATCCATTGTTGCTTTAAGCTGGAATTGTGAGCAGTCATCCCAACATGGAGTGGCGTAAAAACAAACAGTGACAGCTGTTCCTGATATTATTCCTCCTCTTTCATACAGCCATAGGTAGCATAACTTCAAGGAGTTTGCTTAAGGAGCATGGGTGTGTGTCGTGAAATGAAGTGGGCGTATCATGCAGCAAAGCTGCAGACAGACCCCCCTATCTCTTTTCATGTCACAGTATCAGGCGAACAAGTGAACTGGATGGTGAAGTGGACTGATAACAGAAAAATATTAGGTATGGTTATGCTTATGGCAACCAAAGTGCTTTTTAAGCAAAGGGCATGGCTGTGGCTTTATAGACTAAAAAGGCCACATCCTCATCCCACACAAGAGTGGGTTTGATTATAATGTTAATAACTTCCGCTTCTTCATGTTTTTCAGATGTGAACTAATGGGATGGGATTTAAAACTTAAAACATCCTTTTCTGACTTCATTGATATTCAATACCAGGACCAGGCAAAGTGGATTAATACATATACTTTCAAACTGTGGGAACTTTCTTCAGACTCGTTGTGTCTAATAAACTCAGATCAAATACTGGACCAATAAAGCATGTCAGCAGTGTAATCTTTTTACATAGAAAAATATATTACAGTATAAAGTGAAAAACATCATGTATGTGTGGTTTAGGGATAACCTCCTATTACTACCAAGAGAGCTATTGTGCCACGGATTGCATAACATGAGATAATCATGTTTGTGATGCTCACACACACAAACAACAGCAACAAAGATTAATTACGAGGGGCTGGATGTTGGATCAGCAGCCAATTATCACCTGAGGAGAGTCGGTTGGCCTTAGTCAGTTGGCAGCTATCTTTTCCCCTTCTCACACCTCTCCTGGAAACAGCCGCCCATCAGCCCCAAGCAAATTGGATGAGGAGCCAGAAAACAAATTTTCACCCAAACACAAAGTGACAACAAATCTGGGATGTCAGTAATATACTCTAATATAAGAAGAAGACTGAGGGATGAGGGATGCTGCCTGGTCAGTATATTAAAATGAGAGCGGAGGAGCGTAAGAGAAAGACAAGTGATCTGTTTAAAGTTCATAAACGCAGGGAGAGTCCTCAGTGTTTTAGCGGTGGCTGCCGGCTACTTCCACAAGAACACCTGGGGCACCGGCGCTCTTATTCATACTGTCAGGGATTTTGCTAGCTGATGTGGGAACACCAGAAAATAGTTTGAATGGGAAGGATAAGTGATTGCGCTTGTGGAGGAGGGGAAAGTGCAGCTTAAGAGAGAGAGAAGAGGTGATGGACACACAGAGAGACAGACAGGCAGAGAGTTGTGGAGGGCATTTCATGTAATGTTGATTTCAGTGAACCCAGATTCGCCTCTCACCAGCGGCCTGACCTCCTCTGACTTGGATGATCCTTGTTGCCATGGAAACTGGCAAAACAAGTGTGACAACCCCCCCCTCCACACCACCACCACCACCCCCACCCCACCCCATATCTGAGTGATGAAAATGAACGTGGCCCCAGGATCAACACGCAGCCATATTGGCAAAAAATCAATACTTTTCGCCTCTGTCTTGCATCGGTCCAGTAAACTGTAACATATCAATCCATATGTGTGCACAATCTACACTAATCCCCCCCCCTCCCCCGTTTGTGTGAGTTGCATGCGCGCGTGTGAGGAAGAGAAAAAAATGCTGCATTGAACAAAAGCTGCCCAGTGTGTTTGAACTGCTCCATTAAAACAATCTTTGTTTTTGATACAGACAAGGAGAAACAGAGCGAGCTGACTGAACACAGACTGCATGTCAGTCTAAGATTGAGCTTTTTTTTTGTTGTTTTGTTTTGTTTTGCTTTTCTTTAAATTCTGTTTCTCATTACTGCGCCGAGCCTCAAGCAGTGAGGGGGGAAAAAAATGAAAAAACAAAACGAACCAGAGCAACTGTGCCTGAGCCCAGGGGCCCCCAGGAGCCACAGGGGGTCCCTACTTTGATGGAGGCCTGAGCATCATTAGAACAGATAGCATGATGGGGTCAGAAACACAGTTACTACCGCACTGCTTCTGCAGACTCCTAGTAGCACTCTTACTGACAAACACACCAGACACCAGAAAGTATTTCCATCTAGCTGTTTGTTGAATTATGATGTTTCAAAATAGAAAGAAAAAGTCCTAATCAAACACCTATGATTAGAGTATTCTGGATAAATAATGGCAGCATTGTTGAGCTTTAAAGTATGGCCAAGATGGACCAACAAGATTAAAGAAAAGAGCAAAAGAGCAGGACTTCAGAATGTATGGCAATGGGCTTGCAGAAAGCAGAAATTAATTATGTAACCCATCAAGGTTCTTTCCGAAAGTTCACTGTTCATGAAAAAATGAATGTGGGCTACCACTGCCTTTATAGGCCTCGTAAAAATTATACTGTTGTACTTAAATTTTTTAATAAAGTGACTGAGAACATTTAGAGAGACTGGCATATGTTAATAAGACTGAGAAGAGCAGGCAGCCCAAACAGCATTGGGGAGGAACGATCTGGCTCTAAACCATCCCTGGTCCTCAAAGGTCAACCATATTTTTATAATAGCAGCCCTATGGCCAACTCTAAATCTGTCCCCCGGAAAATGGAAGCCATCCAATGAGAAGGCGCAGGAGATAATAATCCAGTACCTGTGCGAGGCATTGTTACGACACGCTCTTTACAGGTGGGCAGGGTAGAAATATGGACTTATGGGTCTTTCTGTGTTTTATAGGCTGGCTTTAAGTAAATTTCTGTTGTAAGTGTGAAAGCAGTAGCAAGTGTTAATCTCTTACCCGTACATATATGGGACTTATCGATACCTGTGTTTGCGAGATGATGCTTCTTTTGTTTCAGTATAATAACAATTTATTCATTTAACAAACAGCAGCATGTGGAAGAACCACACACAGCCACAACAGACTGGCACCTCCTCCTCATGCTGATCACCAGCTTGGTCACACACTGCTGTGGGATGGCATCCCATTCTTCACATGTGGTTGTGTTGGTCACTCTGGCACAAACAGCACACCCGAGCTGATCCCACAAGTGCTCAGTGGGGTTGAGGTCAGGACTGCAGAAAGGTCGTTCCATCCTCTCCACTCCCGAAATCTGGAGGTAACCTCGCTCTGCGGGGGTGAGCGTTGTCATCTTGGAGGATTGAGTTTGGTCTCAGACTGTGGAGATATGGGATTGCTGCTGGTTGCAGAATCTCATCTCAGTATCGCTGCATTAAGACAATGCTCCAATGATGACAAGCCTGACTGTCAGCGCCTGGGGTACCAGAAGCTCAAATCAAGAGTCGGCAGAGATTTGGCAAGTTTTTCATGGGTGCAACCCACAAACTCAACTCAGCTGCTCAACCCACAAATGCATTTTTCTTACAAATGTGGCTCCATTTAAGGGGAAACAAACAGGCTTTCCAACAGTATAAAATTTATTGCCAAGAAGCATTGTTGCAACAAAGAAATAATTGACCAAAAACAAATTTCCTTACTTTTTGTGCTAAGTTTAGATCATGTAAATCTGTGGCAAGCAAACCCCTGAATGCATTTCAGTCTGCAACAGTAGCTGTCCCTGTATCCCTGAGACAATGTCAGAGCTAAGGACACAAATCTCCCTGTGCACATAGTGCAGTGGAACTTAAAAACTACTTTTCCATTTTTGCCCTTAAAAGAAAAAAAATAAATAAAGAGACAGCTCAAATAACAAGAATAATAGGTTTTATCTAACCCGGTAAACTTGGCAACAAGCCTTGACAATATTCCCCACAACACACACGCACACGCACATGCGGTGGGGGTGAGAAAGAGAGAGAGAGAACGAGAGAGAGAGAATTACACAGAATGGCACGCTATGAAAGAGCCAAACAAACAATAATTTTGCAATACTGCAAAAATAGAGGTTCGTGTTACAGTGAAAATATAGCTTTTAAAAAAACAACACTACAGCTTGCCTGTGTTGACAGAGTAAGCTGCAGATTGGTGGAAGTGATGGAAAGTCCTACCTCCTCTCAGCAGAATTAATAAACATTATGTTATGCCCAAGTTAGGCTGAGTGACTGGAAGTATTCATGTAATTACAAAATAACAATTATAATTAGTTTTTAATATATTGTAATTTTAATGTAGTTAAAAACTATCCCGCGTGAGATCCTGCCCCCTCACTCAAATCTATTTTACCCTTCATAATACCACCATCTGAGTAGAAAACAGCATCATGTGAAACAGTGTGTGCGTATGTCTGTGTGTGTGTATCTCTTTGATTGTGTCTTGTCCCTTCATCTGTGGAAGTGTGAAACTAAACCCCAAAGCCTCTTTTTGTCCTGTTTCTCTGTGTTTGTCATTCATATTGAGTTTGCGATCATAACTAATGGTGCCTGTAATATTTTTCTTTCAAGCTTGTGATGCCAGAGAA